>WURT03236999.1:0-24907 GCA_009936505.3 Holothuria glaberrima | reverse complement strand
ACTCTTGTAAGAAAAATGCGTACGTGATATTTTACCCTCTTTGAAATTTTCATTGGCCATTCTTCTTGCAAAAACACTGACAACGTGCCCATTGCAACTATTCACTCTGATTTGTATGTAGCCTCAGTCATCTCGGCAGCTCAGAATATCCCTCACATGTTGTGTGAAAGAGGAGAATGATCTAGCGCCCTCATTATGAAACTATTTTCCAATTTCATTGTAAAGGGTGTGTGCGTCAGTCTGGTTTTTATGTCTTAACTGCCCAATCATCGCTTTGAACGCAAACCAGGACCATCCGGAACCGGCAAAGGATTTTTCTCATACCACCCGAGCTGATACTGGCATCAGTTTGAATGTAAACCAAACCGATCAAACCGACAAAGCTCTCGGACAGAGGTAATTGCGGCCGTGGGAAAAATTTAGAACAATTGAACTGATGTTTTCCGGTTTTTCTCCGGTTGAGTTAGACAGACTAAACCCGACACTAAAATGATGTCGGTTTCGTGACAGGTCAAACCACTCTACCGTCGGTCCAAGAACACCGAGAAAAATCTAGAACCGAGTACCGGTTCCGGGCGGTATCGGGTTGGTCCCAGCTTTGGGCGGTCTTTGGACACCTTAATTTAATTGTAAAGTTGACAAGACTGCAATGTCTGATGGTGTTTGTAATATGTACTCGCGTAAGAACAGTTGCGAAGTGAGGACACTCAGGCTTGTGCCACGAGGAAGGACGGGGCTCAGTCTCAAAGACTAAAGTGCGAAAAAAGAATGTCCCCTAATTACCCCATTTTAGGAAAATATTCTGAATTCCCTACCATCGACCTGCAATCCTTAAACCAATAATGCACGAAATTATTGTAACACTTTTCCAAAAAATAGAAGTACATCTCCAACCTCTGTAGGGACCGCTCATGTAAAGGGGATCCTAGAGCAATCTTATATCATGTGTAACCAATACGATATCATTTGCAGCCTGATGGATGTAAAAGATTGGAAGTATGTTTGTATCTTATACACTTTTAGGATCATGTTGAGGCGCTCTTCGCAAGCCTCCGTTATCGGTAGATGATTAATATTAGAGCATTCTTAAACGTGTTTGCTTACAGTCCACCACTCTGTATTTAATTATTCCTACTACCCTCTCTCGCTCATTTCCCGTTGTACCCGAATCGTCTGACTCATCATTGCTCATGTTAGTATAACCATTTTGTAATTACCTCACAGCTTTCAGGAGGCCCAATGCCAGGCTGTACCAGCCTTGGTGGGGGTACCACGCCACAGCCAAAATATCACTAAATAAAAAGAATTACAATAATAAAAATTTCTAAGCAGGCAATTAGTTAAATGATTTACCAAAGATAGTACCATTTTGCATCTAAAGCAACCTTAAATGAACAAAAACTTCTCAAAAGTAGGCGCGGTTTTACGGGGGGTCTTTTGGGGCTCAAGCCCCAAAAATTCACTAAAGCCCCCCCCCCCCCCAATTTTCCGAGGTTGTATTATCTCCATGCTATATTTGCGTGCATTGAGAAAAACAAAATTGCCCAATACATTTGTGCACATTTTGGTCCAGTGGATTTAGTTTCTCAAATGTTTCATGCAAGATAGGCATGTGATCACGTTTCTTGCATCTCACGTTCACGTACGTACACCGACGAGTTTGCGAAGGGAAACCGTAGTCTTAGTCTCAAAACCTAATAGGTCATGTCATTTGGACAACCCATTAATGGTGCTGATGCACACACATGTAAATCAACAGTTATGAATAATTCATGTTTCGAATGCGTGTTAAGAAGGAGTCACTTCTTCGATGATCTAGCCAAGCCATACTGTTAGTCTTTTCATTAGCATAGGCGTTCGAGACCGCTGGCAGACTACCCCCCCCCCTCAAATTTCTGAGGCCCAAAATTCGGGCAGAAAACAACAAAAATTCGGGCACAGAATAGATGCAATTCCGTCAAAGATGAAGTAAAAGTGAAAAGATTGCCCGAATTTTCCACTGAGTTCCCGAAATTTTGATCGAATGTCCGAAAAATGTGCAAAGATTTTCTAGGGCTTCACGCGCATATTGTGGTTTGGTGGTCTATTTTATGCACCTGAACAGAACTGCAACGAAATTCGGTCAACTTTTTGAGATTCGGTCAAAACACTTTCCGCTCCTTCCCCCAAATTGGAAGGGGCCCGTAGGCCTATGTTCATTAGTCAATTGTACAGTCCGAATCGGTCGGCTCATAGTATGTGCTGGTGAGAGATGTCACGATCCGTCATGGATGAGTTTGTCAAGGGAAACTGTCGTCTGAGTCTTGAAATCACATAGGTTCTTGATTTCATAACATGGAAATTTTGGTTCAGATAAGTAACATCTATGATAGTATGTACATACATGTAAATCAAGTTAACGGAGTAATCATCTGTTGGAAGCAAAAAACGAGTCATTTCGTCGCTGATCTTGTCAACTTATACTGGCAGTCCTTTTTAGTCAAATCTACAGGCCGAATCGTTACTCCCATCAATGTGAACAGGTCCGGTTTCTCGTATCTCTCAGTAACGTTAGCGACATTCTTCCAAATTAAAAAATATATGCCTGTATATACGTTACATGTATGTTATGGTACCGTTTTTATTATCGTTTTTAGCGTGGCGTTGCCGACTTATATATTTGAGAGAAAATTTTATTCTTCCGTTTCAAGCCCCCCCCCCCCTACGCCCCAAATCTCGGTCTAGAACCGCGCCTGCTCAAAAGTACCTTCTCTTTGACCCCTTTCTTGGATGGCAACTGCAAAAGTTAATAAAGAATCAAAGGATCCGTCCTCCGTGTGCAAACTCTCACAGGCATATGCTTTACACTGACTTAAAAAATTGTTTAATGTCTGATTACGATATCATCTTCTGTATGTGCCCCCTCCCACCAGTTACAACTCCTGGTTACACTTGCATATGTATACAGCTCACAGAAACAATTCGAACGCTAAGCATTTTGCCCCTGCTATCACTCCTTCTCCCCCTCACCCTTGAAATTCTGGTACGACAATTGGATCGTGTTTGGATTTTTTTAAGGAGCCGTGTGTGTTATTTTGTGTGTGGGGAGGGGGTGGGCTAAATCCCAGTCGAAATGTGGTAGGCAGAAATATCCTTTCTCCCCAGTTAATTCAAGGACTAAAATCCCTTATTTTATTCCCTCTTTAAAACGTTCGAAAATTTGCACTAATTTTCCTTAAAATTTGTCCAAAATATTGCACTACATCGAACCGAAGGACTCTCATGTATTTAAAATTTCCCTCCTTTTAGAATCTCCTTCCTCAGGAGGGCAGGAGAGTTGCCCGAGAAAAACGTTCAGCCCTCCAACTCAGTCGAGAGTAACTTGCTACGTCTACGTTTACTACAGCCGATCGATGTATTTGATGGGTAATGGAAACGGGCCAGTTGTTTACACAAGGGATCTGGAGTAAATGTTCCCAAACATATTATGGTGCCCCTTATTTCCGGATTTACCTTTAGGGGCTTGTTACCTGGGGGTGGGGGGCTTTCAGTATCATTTATGGTGATTCTTTGTGGAGCGACACCAGTACGTGATACTATCTATACAAGTGGAGCGCCACGACCATTGGGGTGTAGCCTACAAAGAAATTTTTGGCAAAAGTGTCGATGCTGGCAGATTGACGGAGATACCACACTTCCCAGACCTTTCAATTTGCATAAGAGTTTTCTACCTTTGATGGTTTAGAATTTGTACCCCCTTCCATAGAGGGGTACCTGAAACATTATACTCTGTCAAATTATTGTGTAGGGGTGAATAGAACTTGACACATAATTTCTGCTGTATTTATTTTTGTTATGTTTTGAACAGGAAATGAAGGTAATATATGTACGTATGGGGTATAGAAATCCATGAAATGTGCTTTTTTTATAAGTCCCAATTCGTGTTAATTAGAACAAGAGGGCAAATCTGCAGGAAGTACGATAACCTTACATTTACTAACCACATACAAAAGAGGTCTTGGACATTCTGATGGTAGCCACAGCATATGGTGTATTCAAGTGACACCGAGAATATCTCCTTTCGGCCCAGGAGGACCATTACCTGTAACCATGTTAATATCAACAGTTTAATATAAAACATGTAACTATTAAAAATAAAAATAATACATTCATGGTTTAGTTGCAGAGCTAAGAAGTTTGGTCAGAGGGTGCAAGAATGGTATTTAGGGGAGCTTTTTAGCAAGAAGATACCTAATGCATCGACGGCACTAAACCAGTGCTTCTCGCTTCTCAATATTTTCTTTATCATGTCCTACTTGATTGAAAACTTCTTCCCATTCTTTTCCCCCAAATAAATTTACAAAATCTTAACTGTCTGAACTCAATCGTTTTCTTTCTCATACTAAAATGAAGGCGAAAATTCAATTCACTTAATGTTCATGGAACTCTTGGGTGCAGATCCAAGATTTTAAACAAAAGGTCGTTGACATGGAGTTATTGGCTTGGTTTGTGTCTAGGAGTTTATAAAGAGCAATAAAACCCGTTGTGTTTACTTAATTAAATTGCTCGACTAATTTTCCTTTTTTATTGTCCAAACAACGAGTATGCGCTACCCAAACCGTCTCTCTTCTGGCCTTGAACAATTAGAAACACTCACTCAAAAAGATAAAAGACGGTAAAATTTAATTTATTTTGCTTTTATTTTAAACAATCTTACCATTTCAACGTTCATGTTGAAATACAGAAACGAAGTCAATTTAGTAGTGTACGAGGCTGGTGAAATATACGACGAATCCGTAGTGTTCTGTATTTTCATATTAAGATAGGCACCGCATATTAAATATTTGATCATCTTACATTCCATGATATTACATTTTTCACAATATTATTAGGCATCTTGCACTATTTTATGTTTTTGAAATGTGAAAGAGAGTGAAAATTACCTTCGAATGAGTAAATACAGTGAACACCGCCTTTTTGATTAGAAATCGAATGGAATTCATTTTTTGGAAAGATAAAACATCATAAAGAATTTGCATTGACATTCGACAGAGGGAGCATTTGCTATTTTATGAAAGGAGAAATTCACTTTGGTCTTCCTTTCAGGAGATATTCCACAGTTTTGCGTTTAAAAATAATTCGATTCCACTTCTCTTAATTTCTAAATTATGAATTAAAGATCAGTATCCACCGTCTAAAAATATTTTGACAGACTTTTTATCAGGGAGATTTTGTCAACATTATACCTTACTGTTTTGACTAAAAGACCATTTTTACACAGACACAGTAGGCCTACTGGTGGTTATAGCTAACACTGGTTTTATACTTGTCCATTGTTACACTGTTGGTTAATTTTTTTATATGATTCTTATACATAAATTTCAATACTTTCTTTAACAAAGTATGATTTGACCAATTGAACTCAAATCATTTTCATAACATATGCTTTATTCATAGCAAACATTGTTCTTGTAGTTAATGCATAACATTTATTTCATAAACATCTTTTTAAAGTTTCAAGTACTTTGCTCACTGTTTGGTCGCATATTTGAAACGGTTAACCTCTATACTTTGAAAAATCCGATTCACGAATAAAAAGGCTTACTAATTATCGTATCTGCGGTTTTCTAAAAAGGCCTCTAGAATCAGAAATTTGCTAGCCTAACGTACTGCTCTGTGAGACAATTTCCTAAGTACCTTACAATTGTAACTATAAGCACACTTGATCTAAAAGGGTTGCATCTGGACTACTTTGAAAATTCCATATCGGAAGGCATCTAAGGCTGGGGACTGAGTATTCCATTCCAGTATTTTTAGGTGATTTTGGATGTCTAAGGCCAAAAAAAAAAAAACTTCAAAATGAAAATTATTAGCAGAGAAAGCTCAGCATGTAATGTATTCAATCTTTAAAGTGTACCTTAAGTCTAAAACTATACAAAAAATAAAATCTAATCGATCAAATTCCCATCTTTAAAGGACATTTCGGTTCTGAGATACCAAATGTTGAAGTTTTCTGAGTAAGATTGATTTTCTAAATTCTGTAATACATTTTATTGTAATATTAGACTCAATGTACATTTTAATCCTGGAACTATTATCGACACTCGACAAACGAAAACAGTTATATATTATTCATCCGCCAACATGTTTTTGAGTTAGTTATCAATGAAACAAACACACCACGTCTATCAGAACTAAGTATGTGTGATAAATGATTTACATCACAAGTAATGAACAATGTTATTGTGATTTGATCTCCAGGGCAACAGTTCACATTGAATCCACCATTAGAAAGGAAATGTTATTTATCAATATTGTCAAACCTTGCCTGATAACATAAAGAGGGTCCACTCTGACGTAGCCAGGGTATTTCTTGGGGTTGGCCAAAGGTACGAATGTATGCTTGTACTTGATTTGATATTCTCTCTACGCCTAGAGAGCAGTGCGAGCTACTGAACCAGTCACTTACATCCTTCTTTCTATCGCCACATTCGTTTCTCTTTTGCTTTCTCTTTTATGTGAGTTGATTTGATTTGATTGGTTATAAATTTCCTAATTTTTTTACTTTTTTCAGTTTTCTTATTGTCATTTGATTGTGAGTGGATTTTGGCACCTTGGCCACTCCCCTGGCTACGTCTACGAAAGGGTTACTCTTATAACAGCCTCTCGACCTCTCGACGAGTCCATTTAGTTTACAATATCTCGACTACAGTTGTTTTCTGTAAAATACGCACATGATATGAGAGTAACAGACTTTTCACACAAAAAAGAGAAAGTTATTATAGGTCTGACGAGAATTTTTCTACATTATTTAGTAATATTACAATCTTAATCGTGGAAACAAAACCTCACGAAAAGAGAAAAGCTAGTTTGTCGTATTTTTGACAGACGCAAGACTTATTATTACACCGAAGGCTGGCCGGTCCCAAGCAACGAAATCCCGGACAACAGTTGTTCCTGTAAATGGCGTCTACTCGGCATGGTTTTCCGTAACCCAAACACTGAAAAGAAACGAAAAGTACAAGGAAAATGAACAATGACAGACCAGTTTCAGGGTGAAATCAAATGAGTCCTTTCATGTTCCCCGGGAATTAAAATACCTTTTGTATCAATAACCTTGTGTGGTCTCAGCTGGAGCTTTGAAAGAGACTCAGAGAACCCTTCACTTCCAAGGAGAGTATGTTTTCATGTTCATTTAAACCAGGGAATTGCTGGAGAACTCCCTGTTTAAACGGAGTCTTACATGTTATCACTTGACAGTTATTTTGATTATGTAACTACATATTTGTGTTTATACAATCAAAATAATTCCCACGTAATAACCCGTCACTTAATTTGACACTCTTGTTACATACACTCTAGACTAAAAGGTCTGCTCAAATTTAAACCAAATCTGATTAATGGGGCACCGAACAGTAATCTGATCAATTTGACTAGATTTAGTTCACAAATAATCAGACCTGGTTCATTTTTGAACCGGATCAAGTCAAATTTTTGACCACATTCCTGTTCGGTGCCCCTTTGATCAGACTTTTTTTAGAGTGATATAGGGACAATCAGGGCAGAATATTGTTAACTTTTAACCTCGCATTGTGATTCCTGACTATCTGGATACCAGCCTGCGTAAAGAGTAGAGGGGAGGGACGAACTATGTAACTGCTAGCGGTTATAGCTGTAAGCAAGCCTCTTTAGTAAGTAATCGACACTTTTCCCCCAACACCATAGATCTCTGTTGCCATAATTCAAGGCGATGAAGATGTACATCTCAGTCCCAATGAGTTCATGGCATATATCAGGAATTTTACAAAGGAAAGGGTTCAATATGTGAGAGCACAACCCGGACTTGTGAGTTTGTCCTTACAATGAAAAGCATATTAGGAGAAACTCAGTTGACTGAACTGGTTCCATGCCGCAAGTTACCTCATGTTTAAAGTTATTCCAACAAATTTCTCTTTTGCAGTGTGTTGTCACAATTATTTCTAAAATGACACTCATACTCTCTATTTTGTATGTATGTCTTTATATTTTGTAATTTCTTGATGTATAATAAATTAATTTAGTTTAATTATTTGTTGTTTAAGGTGAGAACAAAGCTTCTCGTGTTTAAACAACGCAACGTTTTTATTCGTCCCTTAGTAAGCTAACCTGCAAACGACTTCCTCATTTTGCCAACAGGTGCAAAAGCATTCGACACCGTTGAAGCAGTATTGCGTCAAAAGGTTGCGAACCATACAAGAGTAAACCTAACCTACATACAAAATTTGAGGTTAATGACCTGCTATTAATATACTTAATGGCCCGACATTATTGTATCACGATGGTGAGTGAATAGAAAAATTCTACTAAGATTGGGTAACCAAAGAAGGCTGAAAGTTTCGGTTTGTTTTCAAGTTGCTTTTTAATCTCCATAATTTATGAGAAGAATTATAAAGCTTCTTCTAGCAGTCTAGTAATTACTAAACTAAATTAAAAATAACCTCAGGTCGTGTGGATATTGTGAAGATTACTAGGCTGATTAAGCCTGTAATCATGTGACAAAAACTGGGTCACACATTTACATACTATACGAATTAATAACGATATATCTGTAATCGGATTCGTTGCTTCAAAACATCCTTGATAACAACCCCAGTGGTAATTTTTTGGGTGATCCAAATTTATTGCGTCATTTTGTCTCATCGGTAAAGTCAATATCCCCAGAGGTCTTAGTCCTAGGAACATTGATCAGTTTACTAAATTTGCACAAAAATCGTTTGGATTTAATTCCTTTTATAGGATGATGACAAGCATTTATCATCTTCAACCGCTATTGCTTTGGATTATATATAGATATAGACGTTCCCCCGCAATGGCGTCAAGTATCCATATGTCAAAGAGGGACATGAACGGAGTGACTGCAAGCCCAAGGGAAACATATCACTTATCAAAGAAAGAAACAACATAATCATTAAGAGTATGGACTGGAGTTGTTATTGGGATTAAAACTCCCTGCTATGAGCCTCAGCTTCTTTACGGATCATAGTATTTAGTGGCTAATGGGGAGTAGTAGGTAAGAGAAGGGTAAGTCTGATTCTCTCCTACTAACTACCAAATTCTTGAAAGGTTATTGCCAATTCAGATATATCCATGTCATTGCCAAATTCAGGGAAGTTGTCTCACTAGATAAAGACTAAAAATAATTATTAACATGGGAGGTATTGCATTTTGCGAAGGTGGGGGGGGGGGCGTCCAAATTTACCAACTGTTTTAAATGTTAGCCAATTTACTTGGAAGTACATAATACGGAACCCTTCCTGAACGTGTTCAAAGATTGTATGGCTTCCTCAAACCCTAAAATATCCGTAGAAGTTTGAATAGTTTGAATGCATTCACTCCAAAAAAAATTCTTGGTACAATTTAACGAGTTTTTGACTGCGACAGGGTGGGGAGAAAGAAAAAGGCTGCTGATTTATCGCCCTCTAAAACACTTTTCTATCTTTCCGGAGGAAATTAAAAATTGGGCGAATGCGCAGCTGTAATAATTCCCTGAACTGAGTTTCATGATTCGCTTGCACGCATGGAAGCAAAACCCATGAAACACCTGAATTTAAATGGAATGCTACGTTCTTCTCCCACCAATGTGTGGTATTCTATGCAAGGAAGTGTTACATCTCCCTGGTCAAAGTAACACTAAAGGACTGGATCAGGCCACAAACAACTTTTTCAACTAGTCGATTTGCATGATCTTTTCATAATGATGGAAATCTCTTCCATCTTTCACAGACCAACTCACGGCACAGATGATCAATTCCTTCACAGATCAATCCCTGTATATTTCTACCCACTGATTCACTAATCTCTTACCCAGACGGACTCCTTGCATAGACCAACCCTCTATACAGACCAACCCATACTCGAGCCAGCTCACACCATCGTACCACTAAGAATGATACCGTAGTTTTCACGGCACAATTCGTTTTCCAAAGTCTCATCTTTCACAGTAAACGTTATTGTATGTGCCTTGCCACTTGTGTTATTGCAAGTCATACTACGGTCATTTTTTTTTTGTTTTTGGTTTTTTGTTTGAAGTTTATTTCATTGACCATGGAAGAGTGACATGTTTCATGAGTGTTAATTGGGTGGGGAGGAGAAATTTCCCCTACCATTGAAAGTGGAGGGGAGTTCCCTCTCACTTTTTCAGAACCTTAACGAAGGTTCTAGGCACACATTTTGATTCCATCATAGCTTTCAGTATAGCTGATTCAATAAAAACAAACTCAAAAATGGTGGAAAGAGCCATTTATTGGGCGAAAATCATCCATTGGGAAAATGCATCAGATTACACCACAAATCATCTGGCCTCCAAATTTTTTCCAAGGTCTTTTAAGTGGGCCCGGGATCCCTCTCTTTAAGAGTTTAGTTATTCTCTCATGAAATTGCTCTGGTAAAGGTCATACCCCCACCAAATCACATGCTAACTGCTGGTCAGGGTAGCGCCAGGATTTGCCCGACAGGGTGCCAAGATCCCAGACGGGGGGAGGGGCAGCAACCCGAAGTCTCAATGGCAATGAGACAACAAACTTAAATTTTCGGTGAGTAAAGTGCGTAGAAACTTTTGGCTTTTTTCTTATATTAAAAACTTTAAGATTTTATGGAAAAAGTTCAAAAAATTTTGGTTTTTCAAGAAAAATGGGGTCTTCATTAAAGAGTCTTCACTTCCTATGAGCAAAATCAAGCAGGTCGTCGCCGGAGCGACCAAAGATCGTTGAGATTACTATATTATATCGTACAGATTAAGCTTCCCTATGAAACTGGAAAATTTCTCCGACGAGGGGGGAGCAGCCATCCAGGACAGAGGGATGGCCCCCTCCCCCGGCCGACATCACCCCTGTTGTTGGTTTATTTACTTACAGCTTTAGTTCTGGATTTACGTTTGTACTGTTCGAACAAATCCTCCATAAGGTCGTCATCGTACTGATCTTGCGATACAACAAACGCTGCCATGGTAACGAGCGTCAAAAGCAAAATGGCGAGTAGTTTTTGCATTGTGACTGTATTTCGGATAACTGGAAACTACTGCAAACAAAGAAAGAAAAAAGAGAACGAATGTTATTTGCGTAAGCAGTTGTCATTCATTTGTGATAAAAGACTTCATACTACTTGACATCCCATCCTATGACATTGAAAGAATATATTTTATATCATTTGAAATAGGTTTCATTGTATTCACCTGTTTTGATGTAGGTATTAAACTTACTTCTGTCTTTCTACCTTCAATGAGGAGAATGGGGAGGGGGCGTGAGCACTTTTGCCCATAACTTTAATAAAATGTTGCAATTTTGCTAGAAAAAACACACAATTTGTTCGAAAATAGGCAAGATTTAGAAGATTAGATAACCTTGATATTGGTAAGCTAGTGTAAAATAAAAGAAGCGGAAATAAGATATTCTATTCCCAAGGAAAAGGGGTGCCTCTTCAAGGTTATTTGATGGGTACTGCATAATTTCTGTCCTTTTTGATTAATACATAACATAAATAAAATATGTCTCATAGGAGGAATAACCATATTTACAAATACAGATACAGCTATATGCCCTTCCAACATTTTAAAGAAAACCTGGTATGAAGACCTAAATATAATGTGTTGCCATAGGTCGTGCATTTGGGCTAAACTAAAGGAACAACAGGGACTACAAAGTACGAATGCAAATAAAGTTTGAGGCCCGGTCTAGTGTATAAAAATGCCTATGCTACAGAGATGTATTCAAGTCACTCTTTTCTCAGCAAGTCAAGCCAACTGGAGCTATTTTAGAGACGCAAGTCAAGTCAATGACTCGAGTCTCTTTATTATTTCAATAGGGGAAAATTGCCCAGAATTTTTTCAAATCAAGTAGTGTTGGCGAGACGTGACTCGAGCCGCGACTTGCATACAAGTCTTATATGCCATATTATGTGTTAAAAGCGTATACACGCCTCCTCAGTACCGTAATTGCTTGATATTTTTGGCTACTAGGAAGTGACGTCACCCGCCAAAGCCAAAACAGCATTATCATGTAAATGTACCGTTGATGACGTGATTCTCATTAAGCTTAGTTTCCCCATTCCGTCACATCTGATTACGTCATTATGCTTTAATGCGGACACACCGTCAAGTGTGCCAGGTTCTGCAGACTTAGATCATGGAGCTATTACGGAATAGTTCCACGCTTAGATACATCCGGAAAAGTGACTCTGGTATTGACAATAGTCGTGCGTAAAAATTAGCTTGTACTGCTCGTTACGTAGCATCAAAGATATGTACAAACAGCTTAACAATAAGCTTTCAATTACAACATCTTGTAAGATTGTTTAATTACAGTCTAAATGTTCAGTCTTAATGGTTTTTCAGATGGTGGAAAACATCCCATTTTTCTCTCAAGGTATACAAGTGAAACAGTTCCGGAAAAGAGAATTAATTGCATCGCTTTTTACTACTTCTGTTAAAAATTAAGAAACTAGAATGCCTAAATTGCGGAGGGAGTGTATTGCTAATAACAGAAGTGACAAAATTAAACTAGGAGAAAACGCCAATTAGGAAGAAACAAATGGTGGTCTAATTAATTTATTAGGGTTTATAATTACGAAACGACCCTACAGGCCTGGAAATGTCACTTGTAAGCAAAGTATCTAGAAGAGTCACTTTGTAGCGATTTGAAGTAAAATATTTAAACAGACAAATGAAAAAGGTTGCTATAAGTACTTGTCAACAAAGAGAGTAAGCCCCTCACAAGCTTATTGGATTGTAGGTATGCCTTAGATGAAGTCAGAAGTACTGCTTATTGTAATTAATAGGGAATGGGAATGGGGCGTAGCATGATATAATTTGCTTTTAGGCAAATTGCTAAATTGGTGCTGCATGTGTGTAATGCCGGTATGTCTCATAAATCTTTAAACTTGTGAGTATGGTAGGGAGGGAGGGGGTCCACGTATAATTGTCCAATTGCAATAATTCTGAGGTGCAAGGCTGCATTTGTTCCAAGTAACTGTTTACCCGACTCTAACATTGTACCCCTTGTTTTCCTGACTCATCTCTTCATTTCAGTTTGATACGAATAAGGATCACAACTACACTCAGAGGAGGGTTTATAGATGACTTAGTGGACAAGAGCTTGTTTTCTTACGCAGACGGCCTGGGGTACGAATCCTCCCTATGATTTGTTTTGTGGGTTGAGTTGGCTCGCTGGTTGAGTGTACTGCCTTTGCAAACTAGAGGTCGATCAAATCCTGGTGGAACCACTTGGAAATTTTCTGGGACATTATTTACCTGTTCAGCATAGCTGTTCACAGTGATGATGAGGGGGTTTAAATTGGTGAATTTTAATTATCTGATCTGATTGTCCGTTTCAGGAAGTTGTCCGATGCAGAAAGTTGTGAGCTTTGCTCCGTTGAGCTGTTGAGCAGTGGTGCAGAGCAAGGAACCTCCAGCCACTGAGCCTTTGGGAAAGTGGCTAAAGACTGGAGATACACTCACGTCAGTCGGATGGAGACGTTAAATGGCGGTCCCGGGAGCAGGATTGGGAGCGTTTAATACATGCCTGCCTCTTTAACCTCTGAGCAATAGTCGAAAGAGAAGGCGAATCTCGCCGGTGTTCATCCACGCTCACTCTGGTAAAGGATCCTCGATGAGCCCATTGGCTGCCTGGACCTCAAACGTTAAACTTAAAAAAAGCCAGAGGTGGCCCAAGGTGTGGAGGCGAGCAGGGGGTCATGGCCCTACTTCTGGAATGGCTGGCCCCATAGTTGGGAGGAACTTTCCAGTTTCATCGGGAAACTTTAATGGGTGCTACAAGCATGTAATCCCCGACGACTACCAGTCGCGCCAACAGATTACTTGTTTTTACCCACAAGAAGAACAGATTATTCAATAAAATAAATTGCATTTTCAAATCCTCATCTGTAATGTCAAAATTTTTTTAAATTTTCTGCAATACCTACTAATTTTCCATATTTTTTTTTATTAAGAAAAGCCAAAAGTTTCTGTTGGCAGAAAAATTGGCGCTCAACATCTCGTCAACTTTGTCGGGGTTCCGGTTGCTGCCCCCTCTATCGTGGAGTTGTACCCCTTTCCATCGGGCAAATCCTGGCGCCATCCCAGCTGCAACCGCTAATGTCCTCGCTAGAAATTGGCCAACCCACTAATGCAAAAGACCCCCAACTATGTCCTTTCCAAAATATGAGTTGTTAATTTCTAAATCACAAATCAGAATGCGCATAGGCTATTTATAGAGGGGCTCATGTAGCTAAGGCCTCTTCCTCGTGACACTAGATAGGCAAATACTTCTCACAAAATAAACAAATGTTTACAGATTCTTACGCCATTGCATCTGAGATAAATTTCAGAAAGGAAGGTCCAACACGGGAGTCTTCACATACCAACTATCTCATTGGCCATGATTAACTTTATTTGTGTGTTGTGTTACATACTTATATCTATTATAATTAGGGCCTTTCTATTCTTTTATGAAGATTTTAAGTTGCTTTACCAATTTTTTCTATAGATAAATAGGAGTCTATCTTGTTAGTACTTTTCTTCCTGCACATGTCGTTAACTTGCTTCTTTAAAGTAGAGTTAAACTCTAGAAAAACAAGAGTATGTATGTATATATATATATATATATATGTAACATGATTATACAGATGAATGTATACCGTGTGTTGGAAGTTGAGTTACAAAGCAATAACATTGAAGATATATGTATGTATGTATATATATATGTATATATATATATATATATTAGGGGTTGGAAATGAATTTCATTCATCCAACTCACATTACCTGCTTGTATACTTTTGAAATTAAGGTTATCACGTGTTCAAAACTGAAAACATATTTATATATGAAAATAGGTACATAAAAATAGATTGCCTGCGCTAACAGCTTAACGAAACACGACAACGTCAGTACGTCTTTACGTGGTGTATATTTAGGTTGGAAGCTTTCACGTAATTTCGACTATTACCATATTTCTTTTAGTTTTCCAGTTTCCAATTCAAAATGTCTGTTTCAAGATTCTCACCACATTTGTTTACAAAAAGAAAAAAAGAAAACAATGTTCACCCACTCAAAACTTTATTGGGAAATTACCTTGTTTTAAAAGAGGGAACTTCCACGAGTATCTTCGTACAAAACTGAAGTGAAATTAAATCGACCAAAGTTATGGAAACTAAACAGGTTGGTACAAAGTATACATCAAAAACCTGAAGATGGTAAGAAACGAAGACAAAGAGCCCAAATATTGAAGAGACCTGATTTCTTGATTAGTTACAAAAAGGGGCAACGGCCTGTCATGCTTACTTAAGAGAGCAAACAATTTCTGCTGCAAATTTTTCAAACCGTCTTTACACACTTTGCAAGAAACGAATCTTTAACAGGCTGACAGGTGTGCGTATTTCATTTCTACAGCAGTTTTGTGTATTTGAGCATGTGCAACTTGAAGCTAAGACTTTCGAACTTCGAAGAGTTAGGCACGTCTTCTATACCAGAGTTAGCCTGCGTAGCAGCGTTCAAGTATGGAACTTGGTAGGCTATTTGACAAAAAAAAAAATGGGAGTAAATAAAACTGCGTATAAGTTCATCATCGCTGGAGAAAAATTCTGTCTCATTACCTCAAATTGGCTATTCATTCACATTGAAACACTGCTAAGTGGTGAAATTGGGGAAATCGTCAAAAGTTGCACTTCATAAAAAAGTCAAAATGACTGCGTGTCAGATGAGGTATGCTGGTTTGTTCTTAATAATCATGTTCAGATCCATATGCATCACTAAAATGCAAAAGTCCAGCCACAAAAGAAAGCACAAGTCCATTTGAGCAATTCCAACAGTCGAAGTTGTAGGCTTCAATTTATAAATTTTACACACGGAAAGCTAAAATGTCTCGCATGAAAGTCCGATACATTGTGAAGTGTGAGAGAAAAGTGGAATTGGGATTTGTGTGCATCAAAGATCATAAAATATACTTGTAACGGTAATAAAAATTGATCACGACTACGTATCACGACTACATCGGCTATTTAGCCTATCTTCAATAGCCGGTGGTATGACATAACATAACCTTCACGTTCATACGGACCCTTTACGGCATGTAAGGTGGTGCAACTTTGTATCAGACTGGAAAGTTAAATTATTTATAGGCTGTCGAGGTAAGGATGATGTGAGTGTTCAACCGTGACCACTTGACGGGTAAGATCAGTTGCATAGTTCAGTGATTTGAGAATAGTACCGTATTATTATTGGCTTATGATGTACTTTAGTGCATAATGGTTATACAGTCGGGGCAACAAGGACGCAATATCAGTCTACATAACATTATTTTACCATTTCGAATTGTACTTTTAAGCCGAGAGGGAAAATATCACACTTGCTCCTAGTCCATAACATCATACAGTTATGCTTTTCTAAACGGTTGAACAATTTGATATGAGTATGTGACCACTTAAAATAAATGAAACAAATTTAAACGTTTGGCGCTCTAAATCATAGAATGAAATACTGTATGACAATTATAAGGTGAACTTGAATGCATGTTTACCCACATACTAATAAAGAAGAGTTTTGTATCAAGCTTCGTTCCTTCTTTTCCTCAGTGTGTTCACAACTAATACAGAAATCGTCCAATTTTGTAACAGTTTCTGTCTAAGGTCGCCTGCATAAACCCATATTCGGAAGTTTTAAAGTAGGTAAATTGTAAATTTACAAAATACTGCCGCCCTCTCGAGAGACTGTGCTTGACACCGACACATCCTTGAATCAATACGACTTTGAAAATGACAAGATGGAACGGTGATGCGCATAGCTGAAGCTAACATTTATGTTTTAAGAAGGTATCCTTAGCTCGAAAGTTATCATTACTATAAATATCATTCTTTCATTGAGAACAGCTATAGCAATAATGAAATCTTCCCATTAAATCGTACATTTTGAAAAAGGTCTGATCAACTGAACACTGACTTGGAGTCTGATCAAATTTTTGACTGCATTAGGTTCAAAATGAATCAATTCTTATCATTTTTTAACCAAATCTACTCGAACAATCGATGAGACCGATGAGATCCCTTGTCGGTTCCCGGTTGATTAAATTCGGTTCAAATTTAACCAGGGTGTACCCAGAGTGTGAATTGATGACGACGGGAATACTCGATCATTTCACTTACATTTAATTATGAGTCACATATTACTTTATTTTTTCCATGAGGCAGCAAGGAAAAATAGGTCGTTCCCGCGATTTGGATTCTTTGTTTTGAGCTAACATAAGATATACTGAAGAACTAACTTTATTGCATGTTGAACTCAAATTTTTGTGACACTATGGCAAACACACTAGTGACTTTTCTGTAATATTTTGAAACACAGCCCCTCAGAATGCCCCTTCATCTGTAGAAATACAATCCAATCACCGGAAGTTAAACCATTCAGTACCGGGTACAGTTATGGGCGCCATAGACATATCGTATGCCTCTTAACGTAGATCAGAAATTGAATTGAATGGAAGTACTCGAAGGCGCCTGTCCATATTGATGTATTATAATTATTTAATCACAACATATAGAGTTTAATGGGTAGAAAGCTTAGAAATACCATTTCTCTGACAGAAGTTTCATGTACGATAAAAGCGTTCTGGTTTACTAAAGCCATTGCTCAATGGCATAAACCACAATATGTGTAGTTGTGTATGAGAGTCCAGACGTATGCTGTCATTGAACTGGTCCAAAGACTATCAAATTGTCCTGCAACGGTAATGAGAACGACTGACGGAAAGACTAGAGGAAGGTAAAATACGGCAAATTCTCTCGTTTAGGAGTAGTACAAATACCGTCTGTCAACAATGTTCTGTTTAATCGCTTTCGGGAGGCTCACTGCTTCTCAAATTTTCATTCAGAGTCAATTTTATGAAACGGAAATGTAAAACCTTAGGGAATCTCGAACGGACGCTGGGGACATTTACGTTTGTGAACCCTACATGTCTTTTGTCATCATAGAACGACTTCATTAGGATCAGGCGTGTTTATCTTGTGTCATACCCTTGCCTTGGTGTGACTGATCTTCGAAATTGCTAGGCACTAGAAGATAAAATACCTAGTCTTGATCAATTTTATGAATGTTGTACTATACGAAGTTTTAGGCGTTATAAATCTTAGAGGAGAGAATTCACTCGCGGGAACGGTAGAATCGAATAGTAAAAAATGAGAATGAAGAATGAAATGATTAGCTTTAGTCAACATTAAAATTGTGAAAGGTTTTTCGCTTGAACTTAAGTATGGTCACGTTTTTATGTCTTTACTTGGTTGAAAATGGAAGGTGGTGTCAAATATAGTTGTAATCTGTCGGTAACACGAACTTCAATACTTTGCGTCTGAAGATGTGTAGGAAAGATGTAATGCAGTAATCTCACATACAGACAGAATGATTATTAATCATTTGTCATTTTACAATTAGACGAAATGTTTCATTTTTGCACTATCTTATCTTATCTTTTTTTTGTAACAACGTGACACAAAACACTATCAACATTATACTCAAAATGCACAAATGATCAGAGAATCGTACAGGTGAGAGTGACAGATAAAAGAACATGACAATTGGAAACAGTTCCTACCATCTGTTCGCGAAACTGCTACAAACTGGGAAGAAACAGGTTGGAAATAAACAGAAGAGGGGAGTCTAAAATTACTTGTTCACTGCATAGACCAACTCCCTGCATAGAATGGAATGCATACAAATGGGGAAGTAGGACGATAATCAGGAAAGAAAATCAAGTTACAAGATATGTTGGTTCATTAGAATTAATACATGACAGCTACAAATAAGAAAAAAGACTGTTTGAGAGACTATTCAAAAAAGATTTAAAAGTCTTTCTATCTAAAGGAAGTTAACTTTTATGGAAGAAAAATAACATTTAGAATGTGCTAATGTTACTAGTTTTACAGATATTTGAAATGTATGTCTACCACTTGAGATGAAAACGTCGTATAAACAAGGTCTGTAGCCAAGAGAGGAGGGGGTGTACAAAGATTTCACCTGGAAGTTTATGAGTGAAAGTTGCCTGAATGCATTTCAGTATATCTCGCCCCTAAAATATTCTCCAGGGAAGTTATCTTGCTCTCCTTACGTAGTTTGTCTGGCTACGGGTCCACGTACACGCATTCTGTTAATGCAGTGTTGTGTTTTCAGTATGGAGTACATTTATTTGGAACGTTTTTGCCTTGTTTGTGGTGGGATAGCAGGGTCACAGGGATCCCAGTACCACCTTATGTACAATAATATTACAATAACTACCTACTTAACTATATTTCGGAGAGAATAGCGGTCGGTTCGTACTTGAAGGTCTCTGACATCAATTGTTTGTTTGAAAATACCGAGTAATCGGTATAATTCGTATTTACATAACAATGTACCGTTATATTCGTTTCTGTTAGTAACGTTGCAAAACGTCATTTGTAATCTACAACACTAAATGATCAATCCGCATACGTCTTTTTCCATACTCATGTTCGTCCATTTCCATAAATTTGAGTGCATCATCAGGTTTCACGAATGCTCGCCAGACAACCCTTTTACAGTCGTAAAGTAGAAGTGTTATTGGACTGCCAAAGATTTAACAACTTTTAAACTTCACAGAAATTGATTTTGTACCGAAAGAAAGATTTCAACAGGACAAGGGTCTTTTGTAGATCAGGTCACATATAATGCAAAAGATCATCCTGAGGAAAATAAATTGCGGCTTTGCAACAATGTTGCAAATAAATTATCCTTTGTATTTCCTTTCAAGTCTCGATCTATTCCGGTTCTCATTCACATTTTTTTTTATCTTAAGGCAACAAAACTGTTCATTTAAAGAATATGGTCATAGCTTTTGAAAAAAAACGGTTTTAAGATAAATGCATCATTCAAAGCTTACTGACAATCAGAAAAATGAGGCAATTTTTGTTTGAATTATGCGTGTAACCAAGGAACTGGGACACATCTAGATGTTTTCTAATTTAACGTATACTTAGTTACTGCCTATAAAACAGTTGCAATTGGGTAACCAAAGCCATTAATTGGCAAAACGTGCCAAAAAGCGCTAATGGTCGCTTATGCACTCATACTTGTACAAAATGAAGTGTATTCGCACCAGTAATCGCATTTAAAGATTTGGAGTCGTATCCATGGCAATGAGCCCAAATATAAGTTAGCATTTAATAATCGTAACGTGATATTCATGAGCTCCTTGGTGGGTGAGAAAGGGGGTGTCGGCAGTGGCGCCGCACCTTCCCCATCCTGGAAAAAAGAATTTATTTTATTGAATGTGACTGATAAAACATCTGGTTTTGATTGAAGTTTGAGGATCTCTCCTCCTACAACCATCTAAATAAAAAAAACATAGGAGAAAAATTAAGTGACTGGGTGGAATAAACCTCATATTTGAAAATTTAGGCCAACGTTATTGATAAAGAAGCAGTAGCCTTATATTCTAATCCCAGAGATAAACTGAGAAGTATTCCTACCACGCTGCTTTCATGTTATTTGTTGAAACCTTAAAAACAAGTCTCCTGCACTGAAAAAAGACGTAATTTTATCTTTGTGTATTTGGTAACTTTCATAAGTGTATATCGTAATGGTTTTATGTCAAAGTATAAACTTGAACCTAAAACATGTCTCCTTGTTTCAGGAAATAGTCATTCCATGATTTGATACAAAAATTTGTAATTTACGCCTTTTCTGCTTATTTCTACGCGATCCATCATAAGGGAGGGTTTTCCTTTATTCATTTTTTGTACATTCGTAGGTGAGCATTGAAAAGGAAATTGTAAATTTCTGTCCTTACTCTTTGAAGTTATTAAGATGACCTTCCATAAATTGATGAAGTCCTTGGCTTCTTCGGTTTGACTTAACCTTTTTCTTAAAGTTTGAGTTTCTCTTAAACGTTTTGTTTGAAAGCCACTGTAAAGAAATATGAGGAAAAATAGATATATCTCCTCGAAAATATTTTATCTGACTTTTCACGTTAAATTGAAAAGTACTGTAGTGATACCTTATGTATAAGTTGAAATTTGTAAGGGCGAAAATAGATTTGCGTTAGAATATATGTCAAGGAAGAGACCGCAAAAGCCAACCCTCTTTTATGTCCTAAATATCATTATTGTTTGAAAGACTTCCAAAATTTAACAAGACTGATGTTCATTATTCAAGTACCGACAATTTTAAACCACCAACGTTGCAACTTTAATTTTCCCTTCGAAAAGAAAGTGTCCCATATTGTTTGAAGTATGATGTAAGCTAAAAAACGACCTTGGAACTTCAATAAATTTCTATCTGTATAAAAAATAAAATATAGTCTTTCTTGTAAGTGAAGAAGTAAACGGTAATTGTAAAAGCTATTGTAAACCCGGTTAACTTGATAATCTAACCTTTGCAAAATTCCTGGAGATAATTTAAGCTAATGCCTTCTATAAAATATTTTTGTCTCTTCTGATGTCACGAAGAGGAGAGAAGGCTAATAGACTGTTCACTGGAGCATAAAACTTATTACAGAAAGAAACATATTGTAGCGTGATAGTAATTAGACTAGACACTGACAGTCGATTACACGACTCGATAGCATAATGAAAGCTTGTTATCCGCTCATGAGGGTTTCCTTTCTTTTTGGCAAAACGGCTAGTTATTTTGCAAATGTTAATCGTCAAAGGCCTACAAAAGGTACTAAAGTTTATAGATTTATGTATGATATACGCGTCGGTCGGCAATTTCAAGTTCTATTGAATTAATTCAATGGGAGTCAGGAAGTGACAACTACTAAGGAAATTTGGACATTTGAGGACAACAACTTCTTTCCTTTGTATAACTGCTACTCACGCATGCTCACTAGTGACTTCAGTTTTAAGCTACTTAACTTGAATAATGGTCTAATAAATTTCAATGAAAAATGGTCAAATGGAAACCTGAATGTAGCATAGAAGTCGGACTTATGAAGCTGGTGCCATAAGAGCTTTTGTTTGTTTTCCTTTAATTTATGAAAATGAAGGTATCGAAAGCGGAGATATTTGAGACAGTTTCAGAAGTTCATTTTATGTAGTACAAAAAGTACAGGCTTTAGTTGGGTCATTTGCACACGTGACTTTGCGGTTTGTCGTAGGTATTGTTGGACAATTTATTTTATTCTCCTACCTTTGGCACATATTGACACTATTAGAGATCGTTATTTTTTTTTTTTAACAATTATGACCTTGTTCAAAAATAACAATATCAACAAAGTAAAATAAAGTCACTGGGATTATGAAAATTCGCTAATGAATCTTTCACAGTAGAAATTGTCACAAGTTAATCCGGCGTCTCAAATATTCCCCTTTACGGTACCCAGTACTCAGTTTTGTTACCATTGAAACTCGATGTTCCAATTTCGTCTATAAAGCTATTGCCAAATCCAAGGAGCAACGTATCTTGAAGCAGAATGGTAGTGATGCTGGGAGATCTTCTTTTCCTCCGCTTTCCTTTTAAGTGTATTTCTCTAGAAGTTATGTCGGTTGCCGGACAATTCCTGTCCTTACAATTACCACCATGGACGATTCTAAATTTTATAATGGAGAAAGTTTATGAATAGTACTTGTCATGTCGGGAAATTTAAACTTTTTACCTGTGCTGAAATTGTTTTCTCGTATGAGATGGTACTCAAGGGTTGGGATTATCCTTTAGTTAAATCCACAGAATGCTTTACATTTCGACAGAGGAAACGAGTTAGGCTTGGGTGTGGGGGGGGGGGGTTAACCAGCCTCAGCGGGACTCTGACCTTACTCGTGACCAAAGCCTAATCATGGGCTGGACTGTATCAAAAATTTGTATCCGGAACTAAAACCTAAACAGAACATCATCCATTCATTCAGTTATGGCTTTTATAACAATTCTAAGTCGAATGGCAGACCATCGGTCAGCGATGTGGATCATATTTAGAATCTTTTGCACTAGAAAGGTCAGACACTATAGGAAGACTGTAGATTGATGGAAATCCATCCCATAGTGGGATCTGGCAGGCATTCGATTCCATAATCTATCACTTGCTGAGCCCTGTTTTTTGTCAAATGCTCAGGCTTTTATCCACCGGGCCACTGAATCGATCAAAATGATTTTCATAAAATGTATTTATCTTTGCTTAAAGTTGTATTGGACTTCAATTTATTTGGAATGAAAAAGATATTTTCCTCATCACAAAAGGAAATGTTTAAGTGATGAATATGATGATACCCTCCACAAAGCTAGCCTGTAGCCAGCTGTATAACTTTTGGCGATACTATCTGGAGGATAGAGGACGGAGCAATTAATTTTATTTTTTCCTACTAAGCCGCGGAGCGTAAGACGTCTTTTTCGTCCAGCTCATCGATCATTGCTACCAAACATGCACTTAACAGCTTCTCATAAATGGGGGACTGGGGCAACCAGTGTTTGTCTGCATGGATAGTTTATAGTGTTTTTACCCAACTAAAACATTATGTCTACCTGCCCTTTATCCGTGAGTCTAAGCAAAAGGCTTACATTGCAACGTTTGCATTGCCATCAATTTCAGACGTTTATGGATGAAAATGGCTGTTTCACAATTTTCGATTTTGATTTCATTGTAAGCTATAGAATCGAGGATATGCACAACAGGACTCCGATGATAAAAACATTCTCGTAGGCACCAATTTTTTTTAGTATAGATACTAAAGTTAAGTTTTTGTCTCCGTTTTTCGTACAAACAATATTTGTACACATACGTCCTTACAATTATGCGCAATTCTTAACTAACCTGTCGATATACGGACACATATCTGTGTGTAATTGTCTGTGTGGTGTATTCTTGGTTATCAGTGATGGAAAGGTTTACACCAGGGGAGTTACAGAACGCATTTTTGGCAGCAACAAAAGATGGCAAAGTTGACCTATGCTTAAATAATTTCAGAAAGATATCATCTCCATGGACCAAATATTGCTGGGACTGGGACGAGATTGGATGGTGAATGGTACTCCGTTTCCCAAGGGAAAATATAGAAGAAAAGAGAATGTTTCCGAAGCCTCTTTAATCTTCCTAGAGCAACCCGGAAGTGGACAAAGAGAGTATTCGTCATTTTATGAAACTGATACATAATTAAATAGATACTGTTTAATTTGATTCTTTTATTCTCAATCATTTTTGTCGATAAAACTTATTCATCATATTTACTGCAATTTTGGTCGCATCGTTAAAAGGATAGCACTCAATTTCGTCTATACTGCAATCTACGAATATTCTACGTGAGTAACCAATTAATGTAAAAATACGAAGAAACCAAACAGAAGTAAAATAATTGTCCACCAAATATTGATACCTCGTATAAACATCCGTCAACTGAACAAATAATTGAAAATTAAAGCCAAATAATCCTGTTCAATTCTATCAAGTGGTCAGCGTTTGGCAAGACCTTAAACTTAAACAAAACGTTGTCTAAATATAAGTAGAGACACGAACATGTTCCATTTATTACTGAGGAGGAGCACAAGACCCTGTTAATCATAAACATCAACGACTTAAACTTTTGAAATGAGGTGACCAAATTTCATTGTAGGACGTATTTTTGGAGAGGATCTGAGTATTTGAAGAAGTTTTCGGTGTAAAAATATGTTTTGACAAATCCAAACTACAAAAGAAATGGTTAAAGTGAAAACTTTGAAACGCTTTACATCATAATATAGGTCATAAGATCAATTTTGTCCCCAGAAAAAGCCCACAAAGATATTCCACGAGTTACAGTTAAAATTAGACGGAGGAGTAGAGGAAGGAGATTGGGGCTTTGGGGAGGGTTGATACCTTCATGCGTTGACCATTCATGGGTATGTACATAGTTATGTGACTTTCGAAAAAGACCTAGGTGTTGTTATTACTAGTGATCTAAAGCCTTCTAAGCAGTGTGCAGCTGCTGCTGC
>WURT03236889.1:10148-26320 GCA_009936505.3 Holothuria glaberrima | reverse complement strand
TAAATATATATATATATATATAAATATCATTTGTTCCCACCTACTTCAAAAGTGTGTGTGTGTGGGAGGGGGGACATGTCAGTGATTTAACCCCAGTCCCACACCTGCTTAAAGCCCATGACCGTATATTGCTGTACCTACAACAAATACCAAAAACGAGTTTATCATTGAAAACAGTCAAATCATCCTTTTTAGGTTAAACAGAAGTATGTAAGGACCAATCATACCTGTGGTTTTGAGTCTTAAATCAGCATTTGCATCTGCATCAGCATCTGCACCATCTTCTCGGTCTGAAAAATTGTTTTCTTATCTGTAGCAAATTATATGTACATATATTATGCGCACATGTTTACTGCATCTTCCTTGCTGTAATCGAAATTACAGGCTTATTGTGCCTAGTATGTACTTTTCCATGAATGTTAATCCTGGCCTTACACATGATCTAGCAAAGGCTATGTAGGTCAAATAAAGTAGGTTATCTCAATACGATTCCTCCTTACTAGAATAGAAGTATGGATCCACAGAAAAACATAGTACTGGTCTGCACTAATGGTAGAGTAATAATAGTACGTATGCCAACTCAACTCACAGTTTGTTTTACAGTACATTGTGCAAACAGTTCAAAAGACCACCCTCAGCTTGTATTTTTGAAAGTTAGTCATTCAGATCCTTTGTAATCCAAACTGAGCTGTAAAACCTCATCTAACTAACTAACTAGCCTTTGTAATCCAATTCACAACTTCATGACCAGGAAAGCAGCTTGCTGCACTTTGACACAGAACATAATTGAGACAACTCATAAAGAAACAATGTCTCTACTTGACTAAAGAATCAATACTTAAGTATGAAATATTTCTCACATCTAATTATGGCTGGATCCATATTAAAATTTTGTTGGTTTCTAGCTCTGAATGCAAAAGTACACTAACCCATGTAGTCATAGTAACCAGGGAGTTGCTAATTGTAACAGACTGCTTAGGTTGTGCATTGATATTCTCGTCACTTCCTATTGTACTGTGGCACTAAGATATAGTAATCTACAATGCTTGTAATGATACAAGCAGGAACAGGTAAAATTATATAATTTCTGGTCTATGGGTGCGAATGCGTTCGAGGGGTGAGGGTTCTGGTCCCGTTCGGGTTTATATGATTTCTATTTTATCATTTCTGTAAGCTCTAAATATAATTGTACAAATTATCACTGCCCAACCAGAGTGGAGCTAGTGCTTGAATGAATTTGTGCAGTCACCAATTATACTGAGAACTAAAAGGCTCTTCCTTGATATATGGCTGGGATGGGGGGGGGGGGAGCACAGGCCCTTTAAGGTGCCGTAATCTATCTACACAGAATCTGGTATATGGAGTAAAAGGTTTCCCCACATCGTGACTTTTAAATACAGAAAGGTCTTAATTTCTTGCAGAACTGGCTGTGCAGTCTGCCCATATCAATGAGATGCTCCATGTGTGTAGCCTGAGGGTTTTGTAAAAAACAAACCTTGGTTCCAGCCTTGGTCATGTACAGTGTTGCCCTGTGACTTATAAAGTATATGATTTTTGTAGAGGATTAGTGTTTGTCCCTTGAAAAGTGTATACATGTATACTTGAGTTTTGTTGTCTTTTGTTGTCAATGGTAAAATAGGGGTTTTGGGAGAGGAGGAGACTTAATGTGTACCCCGTGATCTGTTTCATAAAATGGGCTGAAATATGGTTGAATGTAGCCTGTGTAGCATCTCTGTGGCTGCAGTCCACTTGGGCTATGGCTCCCTTTGAGTACTGCCCCCTCTGGGCGAAGAGCTGAACAAAAAAAATTTGTCCGCTCTGCAGGGTAGGTTGAATGAATATTATGGCAAGAGGTCCTTGACAGCTACACTGATGGTTTCTTCAAGTTTTTCTTTGGGGTAGTGGAGGAGAAAAGGGGAGAGGAGAGACCATATTAAGGTGAAATCTACAAAGAGGGAGACATCTCCCTTCTGGATGGGGGGGGGAGGGCAGAAAATCAACTGGTGTATGTCATACACCATCAGGCCAACCAGCATTTTGCCTGCATAGTATGGAACTATTTTCGACTGATCACACTTAAGTATATATTTGACAAAATAAACTGTGAACTAGGGTTGGGCGGTATACCGGTATTCACATAAATACCGGTACCAGCACTACCGGTAATCAAAATACCCAAGATATTTGTGTTCTTACTATTACCTGTTCTTGATAGAACTACCGATACTTCTTTTTTGTTCCCAATGAAAATAACTGTACCATTTGTTTTGTCTCACGATGTGCCATGATTAAAATATTTCACACAAATATCCCACCCTCGAAAATGAAATCAACTTTTTGTCTTCCGTATTTAGTATAGAGAGTCCAGCTGTACCTCCAGTGTGTCTGCTTGTTATCGCATGTTGCGTCAAAGTCAAGATCTTCCTGTGGGTTTGGATGCGTATTGGGTCTTACACCATATTAAGGAAAAGATGCTTTAAACTATGAGTTGCGAGTCGGTACTGTTCACAAAACCGGTTCAGGTTAATCCGTAGTACTGGTATCAAAATTTAATGGTACCGCCCATCCTTACTGTGAACTGTCTCACAGACCAGATGACCTCAAGGGCCATAGGTTCTCTGCTCCTACAGTACTACACAGATTACTGTAATGAATATCCCCACCTGAACAGGTTTCTGCAATAATGGCTGACATATAAAACAGATGTACATTTGGGCAATACACTTGTACCCAACAGAGCAGTAGTAATGTGATCCATTTTGATAAGACAACTCCCTGATAAGACTATGTAGTATGTAAATAACATTTAAAATGTCTCTATCGTTTTACACCAACAGAACTGACCTATATGTTTGTCATCACACCTACAGGAAAAAGGGTACAAAGCAGATACAGTCATTTTCATTTTAATTTCAATGTAGAACGTATAATTGTTTAGTTCCACAATATATATGTGCTACTCAACCCATACCACCTAAGTCTTTTGTTCAAAATTCATCCAATGATCTTGGCCTAGTTAATTGATACATACACTGCTTAGGTTCCCAAAAATAGTATCAATTGTAGAAAAAAGATGACATATATTGCTGAAAGAATGAAACCACAGTTTGTTGCCAGGGCACTTTATGGCTGTTGATGCATTCTTTCTGGTTGTCGAAACTGCAGGATACATAGTTTTCCTATGAATATATACCTAGGTTTTGTTGGTTAAGCATGGAGCTAATACCCTTTGGATATTAGCTCCATGGGTTAAGTGTATGATTACAGACCTATTTATTTTGATACTATGTGGTCAGTACAAAAATATGTTACATGAGTGCAGTACAGGTAGGTGGGACCAAATTATTCAAAGTTTGCATATGTGTCTCTACCATGTAAAAACTATGAAACAGCACATGCATGCTTTCAAGATTATACTGAAAACATGCAAGTTGCATGGCTAGCAACATCTTACATTTCTCAACTTTACAGGGCTTTGTAAGCAATGTCAGTGCATTCTGGTTTGTGATACAGACCGTCACAGCTCATATAACAGACGTGCCTTTGTGATCCACATGAAGAACATAATGCTACATACTGTGCAATTGAATTTATTAATAGATAGCCACATTGTCAATAGAGAAAGGCATGGCATGGTAACTGTTGTAGCAAACATCTATAAATGCACTTGATAAAGGAAGCTTTATTTTATTATTCACCACGTGGTAAGTTCAAGAATACATCATGATGATAATTTGTTGACCCCTTAAACTACAGTAGCCTTACACTTGCTAATGCACATATCAATATTGCATCTCTTTCTATAAAACTTGCACATGAACCAAGGATGTATATTACACCTCAGTACTGACAGAACTACGAATCTAAACACCCCCTTGAGTTTTTTATGTTATGTTATGTTTAAAAATTTACAAGCTGAAGTAATGAAATTCTGTCAACTTTTCGGATAGGGATAGACACTGTAAATTTTTGTGAGTACTTGCGAGTGATAAACTGCTGTAGTCCAAAAAGTAAACCATACCATAGTATGTAGGCTCTAGTACTGAACAGCACAACACTATCTTCCCCCTACCCCATTGCTAAGGCCTAAACAAATACTTGTTACCATTCATTGCTGCAGAGTACACATAAGCACTGTACAAAACTCGTTTTTCATCATATCATTAACCTAGGCTACCTTGTGCATCTTTCTGTTTTTACAAATGTGTGTGCGTGTGTGTGTACGCTACCAGTCTGTTTTGGTAAAAAATGGGAATATAGTGATTTAAGTAAAGCTTTAATTGGAGAGTGGATACCATTCAGACTTTTAAGATACACAGATATAAAACTTGCCTGGGCTAATTGACTCAAATGTTGTAAATATTTAACTTTACTGTAGGTGCCAGACTTTTTAGGCTGCATGACTCAATTTGACAGAAATCTGCACAGTTTATGGTGTACCTTTATTCTGATGAAGTAAGATATGGGTAGAGTACTAACAAGTAGTAGGCCTAATAAAGTACATACTTGTATCCATGAATTAGGCCAACACAAATTTTGAGCAGTCCCTGGGCAGCTGTAGTACTTGTTCAGCATGTACCATTCAAATGTGGTTTCTACAAGTTATTTGGGTGGCCAGGTAGCAAAATGCAAAAGCTAGCTGCATTGACCAGGTCCTACAAATATGGAAAACTTTCCACTCTGGAACAGGTGGGCCTATACCATTTCCAATAAGCCCATATGTAAAGGCCAAACATGCCATCATAGCTGAACAGTATGCCTTATTCCAAGCTAGGCCTAGCATGTTCGTAGCCATGCTGCAAAGTCGAATAGGCAGATATGCAAAAGGCACCAAAACGGCATACCAACATTGTTTTCTATGCCATCCAGTGTGCATACAAAATGAAGGGAAATCACTTTCTTAAAGTGGCAAGTAATGCCATGATGGCATGCCAAAGATACTGGGCCTGATTTCCAGTTGGGCCTGATACTACATTTACATGTAACTATAAACACACGACCATTTGGAAAATAATTTTGTGGCCAGATTGTAATATCAGCCTAGGTTACACAAGTCAAGTGCTATACCTATAGTCTTCAAAGCACTCGACTGGCAGTAAGCCTTTTACATATGCTTATGAGCATATATGCTATGCGTTAATTAAGTGGGCCCAAAATTATACTGTTGTTTACGCCTAACCTAGGCCTATCTCAACGCTCTAACCTGCCTCAAAAACGTCTTTGCTGTATTGACGTTAGAATAAGACAAACTCACGGAATTTACACGCTCATAGTCATGAAAATCCTCCAAATAGGATAATATTATTGTTACCAAGAATCAGGACGACGGCAGCTTTTCTTTAATCTGGTAACTTGACTTTCTTACAAGCAGTGCATTTATGCCGCTATATATGTCCAATGTTATAGAACACAACGAATCTTGAGTATCCTTAGCCTTAGCGACTAAATATCATTTCCTCTTTGTGTAGAAAACCACAACGTACAATTTCAATGACCTATGACCTTCTCGATTGTTATTGAAAAGTTTGGCTACATATTACGATAATTTTGTGACAAATATGCAACAAAGACATGAAATACGTGCCCTCTGAATCTCGAAGTAATGGTTCACAAGTGAACTTTACAAAACAAATTAAAAATCATCTTTAAAACATCATTTACCAATTTGCAAAATTCACCAAATGATCGCTATGCGCTATTGGCCTGGCCGGCAGTATTTGCCGAGTCAACTTTCTAGAACCAAGTGTTGCGAAATACCTCTGACAATAAGTCGGTGCGAAGCAACAACAATTTTCTCTGCAAAATGGTTCTTTTCTTCCCAGCTGTTCTCTGTTATTCCAAAATAACAGTAATCTAAATGCAAAACAATCACTCGTTTTCAAGAATCCACTGAATACGGTCGTAATTGTCCAGGCGATGTGGTTTCGAGAAATTGATTCCTTTCGTGACAAGAAGGTTTGTTTTGGAACTGTCATATGAAGGCTCAAGGCCATAGATACACAAATGATCAACACATTAACCAATCAAATAACAGTATTTAGGGGCTCGCCTTTTAAGCCCGCCCTTCTTATTCAATGCAAATCTAGGGAAGGCTATGAGAATTAAAAGACCGATGCAGAATGTATTTTGTTTTAAATTAAAAATATGTATCTTTTCGGAATAAAACTTAGATATCTACATTGGAAAGCCTATTTCCTACATACAGTGTAAATTTTACAAGAGCTTACACCCAAAGGAATATTTATTTGAAGGTCCTATTTCCAAGATGAATACGCAGAATTCATCTATTCTCCCTTCTGTGCTACCTTACCAGCTGGATCGAGTTCTCTGGAAATAACTGTGATGGGCGGTCACACATTCACTAGATTGATGCAATGAGTTGCAACATTCATCGAAAACCACAACAAAAGAAGCTGCACTTACCAGTAGTAGGCCAAAGGTATAGAGGGAAAAATATCAGTTTGGAATTAAGTTATTATCATTCTGTGTTAAGAAATAATTTGTGCGGAAATGGCTATTTTGTCCTTCCTCCAAGTAGAAAGGGTGCCATTTCGACTAGATTTTCATTAATACATAATCGATGTTATCTTTTTTAAATCTCCTTTGTGCATGTGCCAAGGATTTGTTTACAATAAGGGTGTGACTTCTCTTAACCTTTCCGGTGAATGACCCTTATGAACTATCATTTGATATAATTATCATGTAAGTGCGCTTCAAAGTGATAAGGTTTACCGCTCACACCATTAAATTAAGCAAATGCAATAAAGCACACTGAATTGTTGGGGAATAGTAGGGGATAGCAGGGGGAATAAGAAGTTCGCATGAGGTGACAACATACATACCGAGGTCCGATAAATGTGGTGGGAGGAGAGAGGAGATTGATCTCATGGGATGAAGGGATGCATGGGTGCTCTCACTGAACCGGAAAAGATTTCATAAGCATGGGGAGGGGTTAAGCAGTCTATATGAGGGAGAAGGTCATTCTCTAACTTTGGTCACTCACACCTTAATGCCGTAACTATGTTTACCAACATTGTTAACTTATCGCATATTTCTATGGGATGAAAAAGAAAGCACCCTTGAATTGAAAATGGCATTGACCTCCGTCCCACCCCACCCATTTGTAGATTGAGCAGGATTCCGAGATGGGGTGGGAGTCGAAGGACACTCATGCAATGTAGTATGTACAACTTTCCCCCTTTCAATTCACCGCCCAGGCTGGGACCGTGGAGCCAATTTTGAAGTCTCTTGGGGGGGGGGGCTAATCATCGAAGCAGCCCAATACGTTCAAGAAAATGAAAGCTTTTAAGGGGCCCCAAATACCCACGGCAGAAAATGTGAGGGCGCATAAAGCCCCGTAGCCCCTCGTCTCCGCGGTACCTGTCAGGCCGACATCAATAGTTGGCCTGCACACACGTTATTGTTATGTAATATTGCGTGAAAGTACTAATTCTGGCATGGTGACGGTTACCACTTGGTGCTTTGCCGTAAGTACGGAGCAGTGGAAACGACATGGATGATGTAATGATGTCATCTTGAAATGCACTCTTCCTCTGCATTTCCCCATATGCGACAACTGGAGGGCTCGACTGGAGACATGGGGAAATTAATGAACAATATAGCGGGCAGGTATGGGCAAACCACCACCTTGTTTCTCTAATCTGGTATTCACTTTTAAATTTGAGGCGGCGTCAGTTTGAATTCAGGGTGGGGATATAGAAAATCTAAGTAGGCCTTAATGGGGAAAATATTCTCATCCCAGACAGTTCCAATTCTCCCAACTAAGTCAGGTCTAGCTCCGCCCATAACTGTCTTTAGCTGCTCCTTGTGAAGACAACAACCTAGTTTATTGCTTAAGGCCATATCCTTGTGAGTATACAAGACCCTAATTTGTAATCAAAACACTGTGCAGTGGCGGCACCAAGATTTAAAAAGTGGGGGGGGGGGGCAAACAGACGGCAAATGAAAATGTTGGGGGCAAAAAAAAGTCGCGCTTAGCGCAAAATCTAACCCAAAGCAAGAGCTTTGGCGGGTGGGGTCCAGGGCCCGCCTTATGACCTCTGGTGGGGTCCAGGGGGAGAAGCCCAGGAAGCTCTGAAGATTTAGCATATCTCTGGGTGAAAAATTAAGTCTCACAATAGGTATATTTTTGTGCATAATGCATCATCAAATGCAAAGATTCCAAATAGTGCTATTTTATCCGTCAGGCCACCATACTTTTAAACGGATGGGGTCTTGGGACCCTTAGGGTCCTTGGTGAGGGTCCACGGAGCGAAGCCCCCGGAAACTCTTAGATTTTAGCGTATCTCCGATTGAATAAACAAGTCTGAGGATACTATCTTGAGATCTGAGTGTGAGGGGTGGGGAAAACTGGGGGAAACTGTGAGGGCAAGGAAAAATATGAGGAGGAAAATCCCCCCTCTTGCCCCCACGTAGCACCGCTATTGCCTCTGTACATGCTGTGTAATATGAGCTCCTCTCCATCTTTTGAATTTTGTAACTTTGATGCCAATCAAAGAGTTGTCACCAACTGAGACTTTTGCTTTCCCCTAAGTAAAAGTCATTCTTGGGGTGATGCAAATCCCTCTTTAAACTGTCATCACCTTCTGGCAGTCCTGTGCGAAAAGAACGTCTGTGACTGGTGCAGGGCTGTTCAGTTAGCAAGATTAGGGTGCCCTCTAAGACGGTGCAAATTATTTTATAATTAACCTGGAAGAGATAACAAAGGATCATAATGTAAGTAGGGACAATGTGTATGCGTGTGTGCGTGTGTGTGTGTGTAATGTTTACCATAATTTTATAGCCCATCAGGCCTCGGAACTGGGGGATGGGTCCCGAGAACTTTGATACAAAAAATTATGCTTTTTAAGAATTTAGTAACACAACAGGAAATACACTTTTCGGTAAGCACAGAAAAGATCGTGCTCTGAACGGGTGGCGCCAGGCTTTATCTGCAACGAGGTCAAGTTCCCTGATGGTGGGGGAGCCGGGTGGGGGAACCGAATACGATTGCCAGATTGACTTTGACCGGAAAATTTTCGGCGCGCTTTACGTGCCTGAAATTTGGTGATTTAAACTGTTTCATGGAAGAAGAGTTGAAAAATTCGGGGAGGGGTTTACTGAAGGATCTGCTATCTAGTAGAGGGAACTTAGGTCAACCGTCAGGATGACGTCGGGGATTACATACTTAATCATACTGGGCCCATCAAGGCTCATCAACAAAATTGCAAAATTTCAAGACTGGGACCGTACGGTGTCCCACTTCCTCCAACTTGCGCCCAAGCCCTTATCCAAGGGTGACAGTGAGACGGCACTCCCTTAAAAATAAAAAAATATCATTGCTTTAAAGCTGTTCAGCTTATTTCACACCCGTCTTGCTACGGGCCTGCTGTGGCCACCCCTGTTCTGAAATGTGTTTCTTCAATACAGGAAGCAGAGATAGTAGAAAATATTCAAAACAAAATGCTTAAATTTCAGTCACCATGAAATATCATAAAATATACTTGGAAGGGAAATGACAGGATTTTTGTGAGATTTAGCTGTTTTATCAAAACAAGTTTGGGTCGTCTCGACTGGTTATGCTCTATTTATATATTAAAGTTAATCTTACCCTATGAGTCTATCATGCAGTGGCGTAGCTATGGAATTCGTTCAGAGGGGGCAAGAATGGCCCTAAGGGGAGCTTTGAAGTAGCTACATACCTTATGCCTCAGCAAGGTAAAAACCTGAAAAGGGCACCGACAAGCGATTTGAGTTCCTCAGGGGGAGGGGGCGAACGATCCCCCTGACTATATGGATGCTCCGCCACTGAGTCTATGGTCTAAATCATTTGCTATAGTCTGGAATATGTTGAAGGTACTTTGAAAAGGCGATTTTTTTTTTGTCAAGGTGAGCCTCGCCCCTCCCGACTCGATAAAGTCCTGTTTCGAACATTGATAACCCTCACCAACACTCCGTGGCTTCCTACATGGAGGTGGAAGAGGTGGGATCAAGAATTTTTACTCCGTAGCGAATGTTTTTACCAATAACGCCATCTGAAGATTCTGCTGCCCGATACAGCCACTCTTTCGTTGCGTTGAACCATTTAAACGCGTCCATATTTTGCCACCATACATTTCCAACCGGTTTCATAACCCTGTACTAACCACGCAACGGAAAACTTAGGAAACTTTTGCATTGACTATTGTGTGCGTGTACGTGCATTGGGCATAATAAATGATGTAAACAAACGTGACCTTGCCCTTTTCGCAACATTGTTGTTGCTAGCTGGTTGCTATAGTAACTGATAGTTGCGGGGAATTCCATAGTTGTCGCTTTCCAGGAATACGGCGGCGACGACTTATGCTTGCCTACATATACCGGTAATATATCTAGAAGACTTGAGATGTGCGAGTACTGTGTGGAAAGCGGCGGTATGAATGACGGAAGTACGAAAGGCTGATAGAATATTAATGCTGATAAATAATTACAAAATGTTCAATTTCCTTGAAGTCATGAGTGCACATACGTAGTGGATATGTCCGGTGTGTGTATACAGGAAGGACAGCCTCTCAGGGAGAAAGGAACACATTTATCAGCTGCCAGTAGTTAGAGGGTGAATGCAGCCAGGAGATCGGTAATTAGGGTTCCTTTTATGCCCCACCCTCTCCTCTTCCTGCATGGGCGGCGCCAAGGTATTTTGATATGGGTGGCAAAGCATAGGATGAGTAATCGCTGTCCTGGGGGAAGAGGTCTAAGGGTAGGGGTCCTCCCCCGACTTCACCCCTCCCCTTTGACAATTTTTTTTGTTAAGGTTGCTTAAATTCTGATTTTTTGGTTGGGTGAAAAAGGCCCGTCCTGGGGAGGGGTCTAATGTGAGGGGTTCCCCTCCCCTTTGAGGAATTTTTGGTAATTTAAGATTACTCAGATGCAAAATAGTGCTGTCTTTGGTACATATTTTGAATTGATCATATATGGCTTGAAAATGTTGATAATTTAGTGCATTCTAATGTTTTGGTTGGGTGAAAGAGGGTCGTCCTAGGGTGGGATCTAAGGGTATACACCCCTTCGAGAAATTTTTGTTAATTTAAGGTTGCTTAGATCAAAATGGTGCAGTCTTTGGGATATTTTTGGAACTGATCAGAGAAACCTGTTGTCTAAGAGAAGGGTATGTTGTCAACAAACCTCCTGAAACCCCCAACCCTTTTGGATACTTTACTGCCTTCTATTCGGAGAAAGTTTTTTACACAAAAATACGTGCTTTGAGTCCACAAAAACATTCTTGAACTATTACGAGAATTTTCCTTGCTTCATTTGTGCATTATAAAAGAGTATCTCAAGGCTGCAAACACCGAAATAGGGCCCTCCTGGAAGATCTGGATTAGTTATATGGATCAGATATAGACCTACCCACCCTCCTCTTCTCTTCTTTTTCTTTCGCTTCCTCCTTTCCAGTCTCTTCCTTTTTCTCCATTTTCTTTTTTTCCTCTTCTTGACCTGTCCCCCCCCTTTTCTTGCAAATGATAGGGGCTGTCTCCCCCCCCCCTTATCCCCTGTGGCGCCACCCCTGGGTTACGGCCTCCGATATTTTCACGTTTAGGGCTACCCTATAATGCCCATAGACGAGTATCCTTTTGGCTTAGCTTTTACATCTGCATGAATCTGGCAGAGTAAAAACAGATGTGCTGACCTAAAGGAGTGTGAGTGCTTTTGAATATTCACTATATTACTGAAATTGTTTCCAATTGATATGATCTAATTGCTTTATTTGCGAGGCCTTATTAACAAACTCATAAGGCGGTTATTATCTACACTTGAGTTTCCCCGCCCGGCGGACGTGTATTGCTCTTGCACCCACACTGACTGCACTCGCAATACGTACGTAAAAGAGGAGTACATATTCGACACCTGCTATGAAGGTAACACTAATTGAGTGAGAAAGTCCATTTCAGGCGAAACATGAGCTATTTTTGAGCCCAAAATTTTCTTACCGCGATTTTACTTGCTTACCTATGGTGGATCTTCGCTTAGATCAGTGCTTGTTAGTCGGTTCCCGAAAACCGAAATATCAAGGCGTTAGAAACTTGCAGACTATATATATGCAACATGAAAATAATTAGTGCAGGTAGTTAGTCAAATGCCTAATGCTCGTTCTTAAGTTTCTAACAATACTAAGATTGCAAATCTCAGCTACCTTCGTGCCAATCAAAATTCAAAGATCGTGGCATAAATCGACATGGAGTGATCACACTGGCAGCCGCCCTTAGTAGGCTCTACGAAGTTACTAATTGATATACGACTCCCTTAGCTTAATGAGGTACTGTGGCGCATAATGGCCGTAGTGTTTATGGAATATTAAACCTTCATTCACGTAAACAACGGAGAAAACAGAAAACGTTACGCTTACCACGGGGATTGCAATATTCAGGTATTTTGTAACGAACACTTTACCTTAATATTGTGACAGCTTGGTGACATACTGTAACACCTCACCCCACCTCCTACGAAATTATTTGTCAACGTTATTTAGACGATTTTATTTTGAGGGGCTAAAAATCCATAGGGGGAAATGCCTACCCTGTCTTCCCCCTGTGGCGCCACCTTTACAAGAGTGATTTTATTGGGATATCGAGGAAGGATCTCCAAGAGCGACTCAGTCTCAGGGTGATCTTTTCAAGTCCGGAGCGACTACCTTACATGCTCAGCCTTGAAACATCACTTGAATGTAGCACAGACTGGAATTATTATCTCTGCAAATGGCGTGGATTTTAAATTAATGGGAATGACAGTTGGAAAGGAGTCGGGCATGGAAAGGAGGTGGGCATAGTAAGAAGTCGCGGAGTAACCCTTATGGGAGGGTCACGCTTTCTCTCGTCGATGGAGGGGGAAAAGACCAAATGGATCCACACTTGCGTCATGGTGACCGTCGCAAGGTCTTTAAAAAGATCATAGGGTTAGGGTCACTGGCGTAGCAAGCGGTTGGGCAGGGAGGGCGATGTCCATGGGCCCCGCGGGCCCCCAATCAAATGCGCAAAAAATAAAAAAATCGTAGCCTTGCCTACCCTTTAACCACCCAGTACAGACCCGAAAGGAACCACAAAGTCATCAACAACTGCAGCATTGCTTTTGAAGAACCAGACAAGAATGGGATACATGATTGAACCCTGATCTGGTGCGTGCAAGGTATCACTCTTACCCTCTCCCCATGGAGATTGGGGGGAGGGGTTGTAGGAAAATGGGTTTATGATACCATTATTTTGGGGGTCTCTCGCTGTCTCTTGTCCACTGGCCCCCGAGGGTCCTGCTACGCCGCTGGTTAGGGTCCAGTTCTCGGGCTCGGCGTTATGGAGCTCAGTAGGCAAAGCTCCCCGAAACAGTATCGCAATGACTGGACCCAATTTCCAACAGTTTGCTAAGTCCAGGATTTCTTTCTCCTTTTCTTGGCCAAAAGGTGAGGCAAGGTAAAGGCAGCAATGACCACTTGGACGTATCTGCTAAAATGGCCATGGACGTAGTGGATGATGCAGACAATGGTAATAAGAGACGTTCTTTTCGTAAAATTTGATGTTAGCAAATTCCCAGTTAACCCTATATTTACTTTCATACGAACAGCAGACTTTGATGATTGCTATGCATCATGATGGAAACTTGGAGTTTAAACAATGGGCAAACGTATAGCACAAGCGTTACTACTGTTTTGTTTTACTCTCAGTTCCTATGCTACTTTCGTATGCATGACGTAATCATTAATTAAAGGATGCTATTGCCAAAAGTGAATGAAACTGGCCTCTAAATTTGTAGAAGTTTTCGCTGGGTACAAGTTACACTTCACAGAGTAGCTGACAAATTGCCCGTTCACGACACTTTCAATTTACCATATCATATTTAGCTAAAAGAGCTTAAACTATTCTTACCTCTACCTAGCTTGCCTTCCCTCACCAGCTTCATGTGGTAAACTCTCACTAAAAACCCTAATCTTCCACATGACCATAAGATCTTGCCTCTGTAATCAATCCTGCATGGGCGGTGATCGCGGAAAGGGGGGGGGGGGGGCGAGAAAGCTTCATACATATCCCTAAATGTGGCGAACTGTCACTAAGAATCCTAATCTTCCAAATGACTTTAAGATTTTGCCTCCATAATCAATCCTGTACGGGCGGAGATCACGATGGGGAGGGGTCAGATGGGCATGTCCCCCTCAATATTTTTAGTAGGGCATAATATCAAATGGCCCCCAATATTTAGGGGTATGCAGAAAAAATAAATGTTGTTACACACATTTTTGAGAATAATTGTGATATTAGCCAATTAATGGTAGCTGGGAAGACCTTTAGATCAGAAATATGTGATGTGTCCTCTAGAATGCACCAAATCACTTGGCTTTCAGGGGCTTCGCTCCTGGACCCAACAGGGGACCTATGGTGGCCCCTGCACCTCTGGCCGACCAAAAACAACAGATTTAGAAAAACTATGCATTTCTTTTTCTTTCTTTTTTTATTCTCAGTTTCATACATTTTTTTATGTTGAAGATAGAAATAATAGCTATAGTGTGACAAATAATTACAATTACATTACAATTAAATAAAAATATTACACGCAAATTACATGTAAAGGTTGTATTGATATTTCTGTTCTGAAAACTGATCTAAAACAGGCGTTAGAGGCAAGCTTCCGCTTTCCAATTACTCATGGAAGAAGACCGCATGTGTTCATTCTGAAAACTCCATCTAAGGACCCTCAAATATTCAAAAATATCTCCAACCCCCTCCCCTCAGGACAGGAGTCCATAACAACGGCCAGTCTCCCAGCTGAGAACAAGTTCCTATGCCCTTGCTGCTTTGGACCCAGGGACGCCGAAACCCTGTACTCTAAAAATCTTGGGTCACATGAGAACTGAACCAGACTTTTACTCAATGTGGCTCACGGGAAGCCCTACGAGTCATTACTTGGCCCACTAAGTTTGGTTGGTTACCCCTCGACCCATATTTGGGTCAAATTGACCCGAGTGTTTTAACAGTGTATAATGAAAGCTGTTCAACAAGTTCAAACTTACGGAAAAGCTATTTATTGGAAACAAGTATCGATATGTTTCAACTGGATTTCAACAACAGGTACCAATATTTACCCGGCTGATTTCATACGAGTTACCTATTGACATTTTTGACTTTGACTCCAACAGGGCAGTGATGTAACTCCTATGGGCTTGGACCGTGCTGAGCCAGGGTCTGTCGACTAAAAGGGGGTCCAACTACACTGATATACAGAAAAAGGGTACCTCTTCGGATAGAAGGGGCCCATTTTTGTGGGAAAGGAAAACTCATGCAAGACTGAACAAGACAATATACATACAGGATGCATTGATCCTGCATAAAAGGCCCAAAGGCCCTTTGGGCCTAGGAGCCTGAGGCCAAGGCTCATTATTATGCCCCTGCAACAGGGAAATGCTAAATTGCCAATTCTTACCTGTTTATATTAATTTTAAGCTGTTGGCATTTCAACAAGTGTCCACATGAATTTTCTCCAGGGGGCTGATGCATGGTTCAATGAAGGCTTTCTTAAGTGTAACAAACACCAAAAAAGAATTCTCTAGATAAGTGAACTGTGGTAGGTGAAATGCACTAGGCTCTTCTATCCATTCCAGTAACCTCCCTACAAGATGGTGAATTTTCTTGGCATATCCCTTAATAATGATACAAATCTCAGTGCTCTGCTACCCACAGTTTGCTACTTGCCGAGGAAAGATTGTTGAATGCCTCCATGGTTTTACAATTGAGTGCCCAACTAAGCATCTTTTAATCATAATTCATGCCAAAATCAAGATTTGAAAACGTTAAAGGAAGAAAACAGTCTACCTACCTAGCATCAGTTATTCCTTACAAGGATTAGCTTACAGGTACCTTTCATGGTTTGGGGGAAACCATCCATACATCCTTACAAATGCCCTCATCAGTTAGCTTACAGGTACCTTTCATAGTATGGGGAAACCATCCATTCATCCTTACAACTGTCCTCATCAGTTAGCTTACAGGTACCTTTCATAGTTTGGGGAAACCATCCATTCATCCTTAAAATGTCCTCATCAGTTAGCTTACAGGTACCTTTCATAGTATGGGGAAACCATCCATTCATCCTTACAATGTCCTCATCAGTTAGCTTACAGGTACCTTTCATAGTTTGGGGAAACCATCCATTCA
>WURT03236889.1:0-10048 GCA_009936505.3 Holothuria glaberrima | reverse complement strand
CATCCTTACAATGTCCTCATCAGTTAGCTTACAGGTACCTTTCATAGTTTGGGGAAACCATCCATTCATCCTTACAAATGTCTTCATCAGTTAGCTTACAGGTGCCTTTCATGGTTTTGGGTAACCATCTGTTTATTCTTTCAAATGTTCTCGTCAGGTAACCTACCAGTACCTTTCAGGGTTTTGGGGCACATGAATATTAAATGCATATTAAAGGTAAACCAAGGAGTTGTAATTGTGCTGTCTGAAGCAGCTGCCTGGGTAAACCAAGGAGTTATTCTGTAAGAATTTAACAATTCAGTAACAAAATTATGAAACATCTTTAGCTTATCCAAAGCATTGGAGTAGACTCTAGCTTTAAACCAATAATACTTTTTATTTAAAGATAGACATGGCAAGCAGAATATATGAAATCAGAATGAATCAGAAGTATTAGGTGGAATGATGTTAAACACATTTTGCAAGGACGAAATGTTGACAGGAGATAAAAATTTAGTCCTGAAGGCACAATACGCTTAAAACCACGGAATTCTGTGTGAGCGTGTGGAGGGGGTGAGGTCAGATTGTGTGCGTGTGTGTGTGTGTGGAGGTAAGTTGTGATGTCACTGACACAAGAAATGTAGCCAGAGATATTACTTTTCAATTGCAACAACATGATAAACATCTTGGACTTAAATCAGTCACAACTTTGTTGAAACAGTAGATGTTGCTTTTCTCTAATGTTGAGCTATGTGAGAATACAAACAGGGTCACCCTAACCCTAAGTTGAATATAAAATATCACCCACTTACTAACATGCATGAAACTGACACCTGAAGCAAATTGTTCTGAAACTTTGCTTTTTGAATGGTCTCCTCCAGCCCTACAGAAACCCTATCCCCCTCCTTCCATCCAGCCAGCTACTACTGAGGATAATTGATCAAAGTGTTGAGCTTTTCAGCTACATGATAATCGACATCTAAAGCCGAATGCAGACGGACGACAGAAACGCGAAACACGAAACAGAAAACACGTTTTCGTGCTGACATCTGTGTGCACTGGACAAAAACCAAAATTAGCGTTTTCGTCCGAAACACATGTTTAGCTAAACACTTGTTTCGCTAATCAAGCAGTGCTTGTTTCTGTCGTCTGTGGGCGTTCGGCTTAGTACAAAACAATGCACCAGGTATATGATGTCTAAGACTGGTAAAAATTTATCATATGTCAGGAGTAAGAAAAAAGTTTTTAACCAAGAATATCAAAACTTCTGCTTAAATAACCTTTTTGCCCTTTACAATCTCCTCAAAAATCAGAACTGTCAAATAAAAGGTCTCCCAAATTTACAATGTGCCATTCAAATGCATACGGGTGACGATTTGTTCTCAAAATTGAGGTGGGGGAGGGGGGACATGATCCCCTTTTCAAATAATTTACTGTGTGAAAAATCATACTGTGTGAAAAATCAAAGTCAATGGGCCATTTCTCAAATATTGGGGGGGGGGGGACATGTCCTCCTGGGATTGCTGCCCATGAAAATGCAGCATCAATACTTCAAGGTATTATTGGCCTGCATAGCTACTGATAAAATCTCTCCTGAAATGTATGAGACCCTTCTCAAGTCAGGAAGGAAACTCCCTTGATTTACACCTCTGTTCTGCCATGTGGGGTGTTACATACAAGGTAAACCAGAGGTGAATTACTGCTCCCTCTTTGAAGAGTTATTATTACCTATGCTTAGAGTTAATTTTGCCTAGCAAAGAGAGAGACAAAAAACATAGCCTGTGAACCTTGCTCTGAGCTGAAATGTCCAGAGTCCCTGCTTACAAGTTACAATGCTATCTGTGTTTTGTAAAAGTCACTGAAGAATGACTCCATAGGTTACACTTTGCATAAACCATTGCTTGATACCGGACAATTCTTTGGAATACTAGCTGACTGGCCTGATAACTTTCTCCTTAAATACTGATCTCCTTGGAGTTGAAATACTCTTCTCTAGACAAGTTCAGGTGAACTTCTCCAGGGCTGCAGTCCCCTCCCACTCCCCTCCCCCCAAAAAAAAATCCATCTGCAGATAATATGTCTTTAAAACATCCTAAAATACCTAATAAAATGTAAACTTACTCAAGATTTGAATAGTTCATCCCCTTCTCCTCATCTCCCAATCATGACAACTGCAATGGTACTATACATGCTAACCCTCTAAAATACTTGAAATATTTAAGGACCCCCACACCAACTCCTTACTTATTAAATCCATTTCCCTCACTCCATTGAAGCATATTGTCACATGAAAAAGAGGAAGCTAGAAACTAACCATTTGTGTCATCAATTATAGAATCACAATCTCACATCTTATTTTTGACACGCTCCACGCCATTGCATATGTCAGCAGATATGTAAACATGTTAATGCTTTAGTGCAAAACTCCATATGGTTGGTTTCACTGTTGCTTAGCACCTAATATATTTCTTCAAATTTTTGCAGTTCAATAAAATAATTATAACACCTGCACTCTGTATTTGCTTTTGCTTATGAGGAAAATTACTTCAAATATGGCTATAATCCCATTTTTTTTTTCAAAAATTTGTTTGCCAAAGACTTCAGAAAATTTCTGAGCAAACTAAGAAAACATAGGACTCACCTGCTCTTGGGCAAAGTTCAGTGAAAATCTGCAATCATTATATTTAGTATCACAATTTCCATCCTACACCATTCCTACATGATTTCTCAGCATTATGTGCTTGGGGTTTTCATTTTTTTTCTGTAAAATCATACATCTGCACGGCAGCAAGATTAATAAACATAATAAACAGTAGGCTTTGTTCTAAGTTTTGTCTTTATCTATGGTTGGGATGGCAAACAACTGGAGCAGTGAAAACCACCAAAGGGTGTCTGCATACAAAATGGTGCAAAACAATTTACCATAAGGGTAACTGAAAACTGTTTCACAATAGCAGTTGATTTTACAGATCAACCATGCTGAGTTTAAAGATTAAACTGCCATCAAACATTTCATCGGGAAAACTCAACACACTTTTTTACATTTTTAAGGAGATATTTTAAAAAAATTCTGCTGCCTAGAAAATTGCAGACTTTATGACTGTAAGTTTCTCGGATGGAAAATCTTGGATTTTCTGACAGTGACTAACAGAAAAAATTTGAACTGGATTACAACTACCTGAAAAATATCCTTGGGAGCCCCTCCCTTTACTGCTTTGCTTTTTATTTTGTTTTTTTTTTTTTTGTTTCTGAATGCTCGTTATAAAGCAGGGTTGTCAAACCTTTTGAAGCGGTGGGTCACATGTAATGGTTATGATGGACGAGGGGCTGCATGCTATACTCGTTTTTTCAATTTTTTGTTCGAAGCCCAAAGCAACAAAATGCAATCTCACAGTTCGTGCGTTTTCACGAGAACACACAAACGAACATTAATAATATTATTTTAATTTAGGCTACGCAGTTTCATAGAAGATTGGAATAGTTGATCGCATGCCATAGCGGACGGCGTAGCCTAAAGTTGTCATCAATGAATCTGCTTACTGAAAAAGTTTGCACTATAGATCATTTTTGACAGGCCAGACGCAACCTTGCGGCAGGCCGGACCGTGGCCCACGGGCCGCAGGTTGGACAAACCTGTTATAAAGAAAGGTTGGAATAACTAAAACTGCTGCTGTAAGCTTTCCTAAAGTTCTGCAATATGCTAGCCATTGTGCTTGGTGCTCAGCATTTGCAATGGTGTAGGGAAAAACAAGCCAGTGAGCCACAACTGGAAGAAGGCTGTGGCCGGCTCGACTTAAACCAATTGGTTAAAAACTGGGCCGTAAAACCTCATCTAACTCTAACTCCCTAGCCTAGGAGTATAGATGTGTCATCTGTCCATTAATTAGTGAGGAGTGGGAAAACTGTGAGAAAAGCATAGAGCTGCTAACAACTTAGGTTCTGTTCCACCATGTAGGGTGTTATTAGAATGTTACAATATACCTGATATTATGAGTAGTGAATGGTATATCTCCTTTAAGTCCTACAACTCATGATTATCAGACCAGAATAAGCAAGCAACACTCTACATAAACAGTTTCATTAAGGTTAAGTGTCCCCAACATCATGTACTGTGTGTTAGCATTTATACAGTAAAAGAAATGCTGTGCTACCTCAAATCCATGCGGACACTTACAACCACAAAGCTATCTTCCTTTTCCACACTCTTTAATGAGTAATTCCATAGATTTGCTTTTCAACATATGAAAAAAAATGTACATTATTTAAACATGCTGTAACTTGATAACTTAGCATTTCTATTTTTTCTATGAAAGTTTCTTATTAAGCGTGCCAAATTAGATTATCTTGCAGTATGACTGTGTAAAGAGTTCTCCATAGAATATACTTGCAAGTTATAGCAGCTGACACCTAGGAACACCTTGAAAATGTTTGATGAAATTCTGATTTACAATTCAGAGACAAACTTGTAACCTATGGATCCATATACCCTTAAAGCGAGTGCACACTGCGCTGACCCAACGCAACTGAAACCGACTTCTCATTGGGAATGAGTTGCATGCAGTTGTGATCAGTTCCATCGGGTCGCAGTCTGATTGAATATCAAACCTGTTTGACATGCCGATTTGCTCCAGATGAGGGCCGACTATCAGACTGCAGTCGGGTCGAGAACAAAATTTGGCACACACTGCACCACCGCGAGTGTGACTTGACAGGTTTTCAGTCACACTGCAGTCAGGTCGGTGTAGTGTGCACTGCTTTTACACAAAATGCTCCCTACCCTCTTGGAAAATGTTTCTTATTTCGTGTTTATAATTTTGGGGAAGTTGTTTCTAGTAGAAAAGTTAACTTTTAGATATTAAGAAGGACAGCATTAAGCAGTAATAAGATATAAAAAATGCAATTCATGGGAAAAGCACCTCTGAATTCATGGCATTGTTTCTAAAAACCAGAATGCAAAAATACATTGAGGTTTCGATGATGCATATGTTTTATTCCCGATAATGCCACGATTATCCCATTTCCTTCAGTCACTGGTAAAATGCTATCTTAAGGTGTTAGAAAAATACAGGCTTCTTGAGTTCATATCTTATCTTGGGAATTCTTGGGAAATTTTGTGTGTTGTCCTTTGCAGACCCCAGATGACCTTTTACCTCCACCAAAACCAATGAGGGTTCTCTCTCTTACCAAAACACATCACCATACTACGTATGAAATCAATCCAAGCTTCCTAACTCGAGATATCATGTTAACATTGTTTTCAGAGTTTGACCCCTGGTGACCCCAGATGAATGTTGACCCCCACCAAAAACAATAAGGTTCTTCCTCTTACCATAACACATCTACATACTAAGTACAAAATCAATCCAAGCTTCCTACTTCGAGATATCGTGTTAACATGGTTTTTGAAGTCTGACCCCTGGTGACCCCAGATGACCTTTGATCCCTGTCAAAAACAATAGGCCTCTTCCTCTCACCCTAATGCATCTACATACTACGTATGAATTCAATCCAAGCTTCCTTCCTTGAGATATAGTGTTAACAAGTTTTCAACCTTTAACCCTTGGTGACCCCAGATGACCTTTGACCGCCGCAAAAACAAAACGGTTCTTCCTCTCACCATAAAGCATCTACATACTAAGTATGAAATCAATCCAAGCTTCCTACCATGAGATATTGTGTTAACAAGGTTTTCGGAGTTTGACCCCTGGTGACCCCAGATGACTTTTGACCCCGCCAAAAACAACATGGTTCTTCCTCTCAATATGGGGCATCTATGTACCAAGTTTGAGAACTGTCAGGGTTTCCCTTCTTGAAATATCGTGTTAACGAGCAAAGTGTCACAAACACACACACATACACTTACAGGCAAATACTGCGAACCGTGGACCATTGACTGGAAAACGTAAACAGAGGACATGCTTATAATAAGACTATAATGGCATATAAAGCAATAGTGTATAGTGTTGATTATGTCATTTTATACGTATTCACAAATCACTGACGGAGTTTGTACCTCAGGGCAACATGCATGCACAATTCGTTCCGATTTTGGTCGGCACACACTCAACAAAAGCCTGAAGCTGTTTTTCACAAGGTCACCGTGGACTATCGAAGTATTAATGAGATATTGCTATAGCACCTCTAAATTTATGAAAGGAGACTTGCTAGGCTGCTGGTCTAATTGAGGACGGTCCACAGTTGCAGGTGCGTCCATAGTTCGAGGGTGTGTATTCATAGACACGTCCACGGTTTACTCCAATTACGTACTCATACACGCACACACACACATACATACACATGCCATCACGAATGCATAGGTTTCTCTAATCATCGAAACCAAAAATTGAATTAATGGAATGTCTTTATTGCTTTATTCCATGAGAAAGGAAGCATGATTGAAAAGTTCACTGATTTGCACACAGTATGCACCAATACAAAATTGAACAATCTGTCTACTCATTTCATGCACACATTATTTTCAATTTACAGTTAGAGGTTTGCCAACTATAACAAACACTTAATGCCAAATACTTGCCAAAAAAGCCAAATCATGTGTTTTACTGTCAATATGAAAAAAGGTCACCAAAACAGTGATTAATTTTAAGAAAAGGTAGCAAGAAGACTGAAATATGTTCAAATTTCATTGCATAGATCCACTTTTGTATTTTATATTGACAACCACATGAACAATTTTCAGTGCAAATTAAGATTTTCACTGCCAAATTTCTCTCAATTCGGCACTGAATAATGCTAGCTGGTAAAGCCGTTAGTTATGTATTATTACAAAAATTTGTAAGGCTTCCATACCATTTTTCTATCATGATAACAAATCCTATAGCAAAAATGTGACTTCAGTTTGATGGTAATGTATGTGACTATCAAAACCACGACTACATTGTCACTTTGTTGTAATACTTTGTGTTGTACCAAAGCACCAATTTGAAGGGTTAGGCTTCCCAGTGTTAACCCCTTTCTCTCCCATTGCTCTGGTATACAAAGTTAAGCCAACTTTAAGCAATGACAGGGGACCAAGAAATAGTAGGAAAAATTCTGATTTCCTTTCACTCCCTTACATCTAACTGTTACAGGTTAATCTGTATGTGACCAATAGACCCATTTTCTCTACACAAACTGAAGAAAGATATGTCAAACATTCTTAACCCTTTCACTATGATTAGGAATGCAACACTCCATACTGAACCAATTTTGACAAAATAGTTGAAACCTTTAGAATAATAGACAATTTTGTTATTTATTAAGACTCAGCACCAGATTCATGACAATGCCACATTGCTTGTTTCAACCTTCCTAGGTCTATACATGCAAGGTGATAGTCAACATGCTTTACCATCCTCCAGTCACAATAGCAGCTTGTTACAGTATACACAGCTTTTTACAAGCCTGTTATGTAGTATGGTCTCACAGCAAATCCCTATGTGTAAATGGAGGGTAATATATCAGGTCTTGAATTCTGAAGGCATGCGAGTGCAATCACACACTATCAATCGCCCTTAATCACTGTGAAAAGTGCTTTTTTTTGCACACCTAAATAAAGAATGGGGAACTCAGGTAAATCTACTACAGTTAAAACAGCACCCCTACCACACTCCTCAATAAGTGAAATGGATAATTCATTGCTGCATGGAATTGTGGGGAACAAACAGGATAAACAAACAGGACTCAGTACATAGTGGATTGCATTCCCCTATTTTCATGCCTCTCCAATTTTTGTGCAGTACTTACATATACCATTTACACTAAATCAAAGTGTGGCCAGCCTAACTGTGCAAAAATAGGGGTCTCTATACTACTTCACGGCAGATCAAAATACAATTCTCATCCCAAAGAGCCAAATTTATATGCAGTCCACACAACAAAACCACATGTAAGAACCCTCCTTATACTTGAAATGGATTAAAAAGGATAATTTTGGAAGACATGTTGTAGGTACGGGTTTGTTTTGTTTATCCCGACGATTTATGCACATGTACACACGAATTATCAAACTCCCTTATTTCCTGAGGAGTGTGATTTACAGCACATCTTGAAATTCTAAAACTCAATGCCTGATATATGGTTTAAACCTTATGCAGCAAACAGCTATTTAGTTGTAGCTTCTGAAATGACAGCTCTTGCCTCTTCTCTGCACAATTTCGTGTTAGGTCTTTATTTTTTCCTGAAAAATGTCTCCAAAGTTTTAGATGGATTGGATGGTGTTGCACCATGCAGCCTGGACTGGGAACCACTGTGTCCATTCATACCTGAACTGGTACTACCCTGTGACAACCAGTCCTTGAAATGGGATTCCATGAAGGCACGTTGGTCAGGCCGTCCCACATTGACAGTCGGAATGATGTGGGTGGGGCCACTGGCCCGGATGAATTGTACAAAACGTTTCATTTCAGAGTAACTGCTATGCTCACTGTATGGGATACCTATCAATAAGAAAATATTTTCACAATATATTCAGAGGAATATGCAATCACAGCCTTACTGTTAATCACATTTGCACTAGCCGCACTATGCCAGTACTCCAGATAAAGTACTTTCAACATAGACGACAACTACATTCACCCATATATGACTTAACATATCCCAGAACAATACATCAGGAATGGATTTTCATATTCAAATGACTTTTTTCTTTAACAAACTGTGACATTTATACATAATGACTCCCTAGCATACCAAGAATATGAAATTTTGTTGTGAAACATAATAAAAGATAGTTTTAAGTAAACTATAGGGAGATCTGATTGGTTTGACTGGTGTATGCAAGTAAAGCTGGGGTGATCACACAAGGCCTTGGTTCTCAAATGTCAGCTTGGGGCAATTTGGGACCCCCAACGTGCACTTAAATAGCCCATAAAAGATTTGAAGAGTTCAAAATTTTAATAAGAAAACAGGGCTAAAACAAAGTCCTGGCTATAACTAAAAAAGTCAAGAAAATATGGCCCCTAAAACTTAAGAACCTCTGGCATGGGGCCTTCAAATGGATCACACTAAAAGGAGTCCTTTCTTTAATACCCTTCTGACTTACTTTCTGTTTTAAATTCATTTTCAAACAGTCACCAATAACTAGTACTGCAGTGTCTTTTGCAGCCTCACTGCCATAGGTAACTAGTTCAGTAAACTGTATGCATGCAGTGGAAATGGTCATCTTTGCCAAAATATTCTGCCAAATCAGGTTTTTCAGAGTGTGGATTAAACAACATGTCACCCTGCCAGTCATGTAGGGATATTTTACACACAAACTCAGCATCCAAAGTTTGGGTAGAACTGAAATAATCCACATTTGCAATATGCATTCCTGCTTTTCAATGAATATTTGAAGCTTCAAGAGTGTTTTAAAAATTGAAATTTAACTTTTCTATTTACAAATTATCCATTGTGACTGAAACAATGTACAAGCACAATTCTCTTCAGTAGGCTTGGTCGATTTCAGACATGTTAGAAGTAAGTACTTGTGGACACCAAAATTGCAATTTTGAATAAGAACCCATTCGTCACACTTTTTCTGTTTCCAACATTTCGATGGTTACAAAACATGACTTTAAAATACAAGGCTTAATCATGGTATACCTCATACCCCAGTCAGGGATGTGTCCTTGCTGGGTACCACCAAATGCAGCCAGGCATTTGGAATTTCCCCCTGAAATAGTTGATGAATCAAAAATCCCACCTGGCATCATTTCCATCTGTCACAGACAACCATTGTATGAGTTCCCTCCCCTCATACCCCTACCCGAGGATGGCTATCAATGTGCTCTGCATCCAGGAAATCCAGGACACATCCCCACCTAGGTTGGCTGTTTGCCTCTAAATCCAGTGATGTCAAGGAATTATTGCACAAAGTGTTTTTACTTTCACTGTGTCTTCTGGCCCGTAGCCAGACAAGGTACTGAAGGGGGGAGAAAATTTTTCCGCGGGCCAAATGTGTAACCAGAATGCAAAAATGCATTGAGGTTTCGATGATGCATACTGTATATTACTTGCAATAATGCTATGTTATCCCATTTCTTTCAGTCACTGGTAAAATGCTATCTTAAGGTGTTGGAAAAATACAGTT
>WURT03236669.1:0-21351 GCA_009936505.3 Holothuria glaberrima | reverse complement strand
GACATTTGAAATTGGAAATGTCAAGACATCCCTACTGTCAGTATGGCCTGTGCTTAGCATAAACCTCTAGGATGTGCTGAGTAATGTGACCTGGAGAGGTTACTCATGGGAAGTCGAATGGTATCGCTTTGAAAATTCTTGGGTTTGACCTCACTAGAGGGGCGAAAATCACTTGATTTTGACAGGAGGGGGAAATGACTCTGCGGTGCCACCAGATTCAAGCGAACGCAGAAGCGCTTTCCTTCCGGGGTGAGGTCCAGGGGCGCCTGGGGCTCGTGGTGGGATCTATAGTGAAAACGCACGATAGAGGTCGGGGAGGAAGCTCCCAGAAGCTCTGAGATGTTTACAATAGTGGATGCATGATACTAAAGCATTTAGCCCATTTTTTACAAAACATTAAATTAGGGCCGGTTGACTTTTACATGCTGCAGTAAGGTTTGATGGTGAAGAGGGTGGATGATATTTACTAGGTTTTACGGGATTTTCTTATAATTCTACTCACGCTGACTTACGGGAGTGACATCCAAATGAAACTATGAGAGTATGACGCCCAAGCACTTTTACAACGATCGTATTTTACTAATTGTAAACCAGAGTCCAGACGAACAGATTCCAGCAATTAGGAATGGGCGGAAGGGAGATGTAGGTACAGGTACAGGATATATCACCTCCCTGATAGGTATAGCAAAAAGGGTGGAGGACTAACAAGCGCATTTCAGAGCGCAGCTTTTTCGTCGTAAACGTATTTGCAGCCACCATATGTGATAGGTGCGCGCGAAGCGCGCGGTAAAAATGTTATGAAAATGTAAAAGGGCAAAATACGTACTTCCAGTCTTTCACACCATGCGACAAAAACTAGATTAGTCAAAGATCTCATATTGATGAGAGGCCCCTACAGAGGTTGGAGATGCACCTTTTACGAAAATTGTTTAGATCAGAATATTTTCGTTTATAATTAATTTGATAATGGTCATGACATGGAGTTCAGACCGTGACGAGTGCGCGCCAAGCCCTCCGAAATTTTGCATGGAATATAATTTCCATGACTGTATTCAGGCTCGGAATTGAGGCACTGTCAATTCCCCCCAACAAACCTATCTGCTAATCAAAGAGTGAGTCTTCTATTTTGGAATTTTTAAAAGAGGTTTCAACGCTTCTTGCTTTGCTTCTCCGGGAGTTGTTATCGAAAGGTATTGATAATAAAAACATGATTGAGTTAAGGCTTGAAGAAAATGTTAATAGTTTACGAAGGATTTTCGAAAATTCGGATGGTTTGAGAACCATTTGTGATAGAGAATGATTAAAATAGATGCATCGTTCAGTCAAAAATACACCTCACCCTACCCACTACTGAAATCTATAGCTTAAACGTCTTTTGGGGATCATTTGAAATATAAATAAAAAATCAGAAATCGTTTGTGGGACACGCGCCCCTATCCCCCTGTGCCAGCGTTACTGGCCTGGTATGGGCAGGCCCGTAGCCAGACGAGGTACTGAAGTGGGCGAAATGGATTCCAAGATGCGAAAAATTTTTCAAGGGGCCAAATGTGTAAAAATGTATTAAGTCAATGGCAACTTGAAACTTCTCTAGGGGGCAAAAATATTTCAGGGGGCTTCCCCCTTCCTTGCCCCCCCCTCCTTGGCTACGGGCCTGGGGTGGGACTTAAAGAAAAAAGCTGAGAAGCCATGACTTAGATCACGTTGATCCATTGCGTACTTGCTACAGAGACTAAAAACTCCATTCTCGCTAAATGACTGTGCTATAATTCCGCACTTTGGTAGCCTAAATTTCTATGCAACCTAGCTGTTGTTAACTTTAATTACAGTATATATGTAAGGTTTCGTAATATTTTGAACAAACAAAGCTATTTTGAGGAGCAACGTCCGTCTAACAAGGTCAAACTTAAGTCCCACTTACCTGCTTAATTCGCTTTGTAGAGACGCTGAGCGAGATCCGAATTCTTTGAAAAAAGGTGAAAACTGGAAAACATGCCATGCTGTGACTAGGCCTAAAATGTTCATTTGAATAAAATTTATAAAACCTTGAAAACATTTTAATCTGCCACCTATCTAGCATTCAAGACCCGATTCATTATATTCTTTTTACGTGGGTTTTATTTCTATCTACAGCCTCATGCACCGAGTGAGCAACTTTAAAAGTTGGAAATATCGAAAAAGCCCTCTAATTGCGATTGTTCTAATCCGTTAATGCTAGACTCTTTTACCGATGAATAGCTGATGGCTTTGTCTTTTAGGCGTTTTTGCATGTATCTTTCTTTAAAAAAGGCTGCAACATTTCTACAACACCTTCTGTTCTCGGAATATTTTTTGAAATGCTTTGGGAATTTTGCTCGTGTATAAAGGCCTTGAACACGAACAACATTCCCAAAACATTTCCAAAACATTCACTTGCAGCAAACCCATACACGATTGTTTTCAGTTTGTTGCGCAGTGTAGACAGGGTATGCAACAATTTCAAAACATTTTGAAAACGTTTTGAAAAGGTTGCAGAAGAATTGTCATGTCAATTCTTTGAAAACAAGTTGCAGGAATGTTGCATGTTTGACCGGCTCAGAGTCATATTATAGCGAGATGTTTTGGAAATGTCTTGGGAATGTTGCTCGTGTACACAGGCCTTTAAAAAGGCTGCAACATTTCTACAACATCTTTTGTTACAGAAATGTTTTGTAAATATTTTGAGAAAAGTTGCTCTTGCTTCAAGTTTATTGTTTCCAAAGTCCCTTCAACTCTTTGCAGAAAAGCCGACTAGCAGCTGAGAGATAAACGTTACTCCGTAAGAAGTTCTCCTCCCCAAAGGAGCTACGTCACCAAGGGACACAAAGACTGATCGTGACCAACCTATTGACCTTCAGACCTCTACATCATGGGTCTGTTATGTATGGCCCTGTTCTAGACTGGCCACAAAATGCTCCAAATTTAATCTTTTTCAAAGGAAAATATCGCTTTTATACTGTGCCAAAATTTCCATACCTTTAAAACTATGCATGCCTTATTAATATAATTACAGTTTATCTTTAACACAATTCCAATCATTAAATTCCAAATCGGAATAAAACTATAAAAATATAAAAATATAAACTATTTTCCATGCATATAGTATTTAAACCTATACTCCAATATTTAGTTGCACTATGCTAGACATATATATATATATATATATTCATTTGTAATCTCATGAACAAATTAGAATTGTGCATAAATATGAAAACGTGAGGTTGTAGTAATAGCATCGACACCTGCAACAAGAAAGTAAAGTTATTTGCTTTCAACTAAAGAAATAACCTAAAATTGTACACCAAATGATAACCCATGCCATGGTGCCTGATGCCCACAAATTGGGGAATGTTTTCAACCATTTCTAACGACCAAATTTCTCTTTGTAAGCTCAGATTCCTATCACAGGTAACTGGGGTTCAAAAATGTCTTTTAAATTTGTAAACATTAATTTCTATACATCAGCAAAGATGCCCGGATACCTGAAGAGAATGAATAACATGATTCTGAGTCTTTTGCAATAAATCCGACCCTCTGAATCTTAATCAATGTAAACTTTGTTTTGAAAAATGTACTTCCGCACCCGTGGGTACGCAGAATATAAAATAGGTGCCGCAAGTGTTTTCTCCTGGACCAATCAAATGACGAAGTTAAATAGCATTGGTTCGAATTCCGTAGAAAGCACGTGAAGATCATAGGACGCTATGCACATTCATTTGCTGATGGAATCTGTAAAATTCTTGATATTCGTGATTATAATCATTGAAGTAAAATTATACTCTCAAGGCCCACATTATGAGGAAGAAGAAATACAGACCTATTTGCAAATTTCATGTTTGACACGTCTTCATAATGATTGACACACTTTTTATTAAACTGTAAGCATGACAAAGTCATATTTAGACGCTTACTTTACTATGAAACCGCGACCTCAAAAACTTGAGCAACCATTGACGTATAACTACACTCTAGGCCTACACTGTACATGAAAAATAAAGCAATATAGGCCAATTTTGAATCGCATTCTTTTATTTTTATTGTGATTGACACACATTCCATTAACTGTATGCTTGACGAAATGAAATTAACGCACTTATTTTAGGACAAAACCTCCACCTGAATACTTTAAGATACGCACTGACCTAAAATAAATGTATCCAAGGACTACATTGCATGTTTAAACTGCAGTAAAAGCCAATTTGTTACTTCAGCATACATGTTTAATGTAATTGACACGCATTTCATGCAGTAACATGAAATGATGTTTTTATGATGTATCCCATTGTATTTTCCCCCACGGAGAGTGTATTATTCAAGAATAAACATAAATACATAAAATCGCTCTTTGCGATCTGTAGAGGTTTTCTTTTTCTTTTCCTTTTTTATAACAATTTCGTTTAGTTAAGACTTAATTAAATTACCATTTCCAATTAACGAGAACCGGTCCAGCATAGCCTAAATTGTTTACTGTAAACGTCTGGATTTCGGTCGTAGAAGTCGCCTCGTTGTTCTCATTTGTCTGTCGCACGATACCTTAAGCGCCACGAGGCTGGCAGTCGGGGCAAGGGTTATGCGGCCTTCGACAGCTTCCGACGCACCGTGACACTGCTGCAGTACCAATCAGCACTATTCACACCGCTTGGAGTTGTAACGATGGCGTTCTTTACAGGGTTGAGGAAAGGTGGAGGTAGGATAGTATGAGCCTACCCCCGGAAAGGCTGCCTCCTGGCCTCCCCATCAGGGAAATTTCCAAGTTTCTTCAGGAGCCCTAATGAGTACGATAAAATCAAGGGGTCTTCGACGATGGCCAGTCGCCCCAAATATTTACTTGATTTTGCTCTGAAGAAGGAAGAATCATTAACTGGAAACCCATACTTGTCCTACTTTTGTTTCTAAAAACAAATTTTCTATAATAAATTCCACAAATTCTCTAATTTTCTTCAATAGAAATCCAAAATTTTGTCCGCATTCTCTTGTCGAAACTTTTGCATTCGAAACATTTTCGGCAACCCGTCATCTTTGTACGGGCTTAGGATTACTGGCCCCTGATAGGCAAATCCTTGTGCCACCTGTCTCTTTCACTAACGGGTGTCACTGGGTTACGATGCAATGAAACAATAACCCCAGAGAGCAATACATCGACAGATACAGCAGATCTAACGGTAGACTATAGGGGCCAGAAATATCAACAGATTGTTCTGCAAACCACAATTATATGTCAGGCTCTGGAGGGTGCACCAATTATTCCATGTTTGCATAAAGTTGTAGAGATCGATTTGGTTACAAAGTAGACGGCGGCGGCGGCACGAGAAGCTTGGGGGAGTGTGCCCCCAATCGATTTTTTGAAAAAATTTTGAAAATTTAAAAATGATCTCAAAACTTTATAGATTTCTGTAGGTGGTAGGGTGAGGTGTGCTTTCGATCGAGTGATGGATCTATGGTAATCATTTTTATTATCACAAATGTTTTTCAAATTATCAGAATTTTCGCAAGTCCTTCGGAAACTATCAAAATTTTCGCACGCTCCTCGCACTTCAAAATCTTACCTCAATGTTGTTATTTTTATTATCAATATCTTCCAATAGCAACTTACGGAGAAGCACAGAAGAAAAAGTTGAAAGCTGTTTACGAATTCACCAGGAAAAAGACTGGCTTTTTAAGTGGCACACAGGTTTTGGAGGTAATCGATGCAGAGCCTGAATGCAGGTTTTGTCATTGAAATCATATTCAATGAAAAATTTCGGCGCGCTTGGCGCGCACTCGTCACAGTTTGCACTTCATCTCATGATCATAATGAAGGTAATAATACATGGACCTTTTTCAGATCCCAACCCTTTCCGAAAATCAAAGATACATATCCGAACGTACATCTGTAGGGACCTCGCATCAATATGGAAACTTTCAATCTAATTTGTAGCATGATGTGGAAAGTTGAAATTACGTACTATTTGTCGTTCTGCATTTTTCAAAAAATTTACCGAGGGTTTCGCGAGCAGCCATTATCGATATGGATGGTGATTGTTCATACACTTACTCCGAAAAAGCATTCTGAAAAGCGCTTGTTAGTCCTTCACCCCTTTTGCTGTACCTATCAGGGGGTCTAATTATCACCTCCCTGTACCTGTACTCTCCCTCCCGTTCCCCATTGCTGGAAGCTGTTCGTCTAGATTTTTGTTCAAAATTAATAAAAATACGATAGTTGTAACGTATTCGGCGTCATACTCTATATTATCATTTATATGTCAGATATTAAGCATTATGCCATTGCTCCATTTTATATAATTAATCCAGAGATTTCAGGAGGCCCTATACAGGTATCTGTCAACCTTAGAATTTATAATGCACAATGAAGGAACAGAAAATTTTTGTAATAGTCCAAGAATGTTTCTGTGAACTCCAGGCATGTATTCTTGCGTAAAAACTTTCCCCGAATAGAAGGGCAGTAAAGTAGCGGGGTGGGGGACTTCAGGAGGTTTGTTGACGACGTATCTTTCTCTTAGACAACATACTTTCCTCTTTCAAAAATTAGGATGCAGTAAGTTATGGAAATTTTCCAGCGACATATGATCAGTTCCAAAAATATCCCAAAGATAGCACTATTTTGCATCTAAGCAACCTTAGACCCCTCCCCCAGGACAGCACCTTTATGTAGTGACAAAGGAAGAATCCCGACTGTCGTATACAAACGCAGGGACGCATAAAAGGGTGCAATTTTCGCAGACTTGGGGTTAACTGAGATGGCATTTCAACATCATCTGCGCCCCCATCACCAAATTCTAGCGGCGCCCATGAAAGTAGAGCAAACCATTAGAAGCTAAGAGAGTGTTCCAACATTTACAGTCGTGATAGTAGCTATTGTGTCTTCTTGTTGCATAATGTTATGTCTTTTTAACACTGTTTGGCTATAGATTAATTACATGTCACAACTGACAGGCAAGCTACGGAAAGTGTTTAAACGTTTTCCACCCTCTAAGCCTTTTACACTTTATACCGGTAAGTACAAGCTGTTGTCTGTTGTGAGAAAAGTAAGTTGATCGCCAGCTGCATGGTCAGGAAGTTGTAATAATTAATAAGGCTTAGAGATGGGTGTATTCTTTACCTTGAATGGAATAGGGATTAGAAAGAATTCTAGGTCATAATTCAAAAATGAAACTAATCTCATATAAGAGAAAAAGAGTGCTTGGAGCAATCAAAGCTTCGAAAGAATGGGGGCTCCAAGGTAGATTATTACGGACTTACAATAATTAATCTTTCTTAAGGTATGACTATTGTGCTTACGCAACGGGCATTCCGGAGATAATGGATGAAAAGAAAATGTGGAAGCGCACTGAAAGGAAAGGGTTAAGAGAAACTTTTTGTTATGAAAAAAGAAAGCACTTCGTGGAATTGTGGTGAATTTATTTTTCAATTCTGACATTTAGCTCTTAGGCGAGCTTTTGTCAGGTGGAGTTTGTTAGTTAGATGAAGTTTTACGGCCCAGTTTTTAACCAGTTGGTTTAAGTCGAGCCGGCCACGGCCTTTTTCCAGTTGTGGCTCACTGGCTTGTTTTCCCCTCTCCATTGCTTATGTTGAGCATCAAGCACAATGGCAGTAGGTTCCATTTTTAAAGTCTTCGGTATGACACGGCCAGGATTCGAACCCTAGACCAACCGACTGCATGGCCGAGTGGTTAGAGCATCCGACTTGTCAGGTGGAGCTATACGACATGTAGCCTAACAGCCTAATACGCCATGAGACGGAAGCAATATACAAACACCCACCGCACAACTCTCTCACCCATTATTCATTTGAATTACTACTGTCGTCTGAACACGACATCAAATGGTAGCATTAGCCTACGGTAAATATTTTGGGACTCATTTATTCAAAATGGCTACCAAAATCAAAATGGCTGCAAAATTATAAATATGTAATAAATATTAATAAAAAAAATAATATTTAAAAATACTTTTGGCACAACTACACTAAATATTTCTTCATTTTTTATGATGAATATTCAAAAGGTAATTTTGAGAACAAGTTCTGTCACGATCCAGGTCAACCATAGCTGGTGGACAAACAAAATGGCGACAAAAATAAAGAAATAAATTTTATTCAAAACTTATGTAAAAATTGGAAAATGCCACAGTTCTCATAACCCTAGATGATGTAGATTAGTTTTTCTTTTACCAAACTTTTGGGTGGGAGAGGACTGTAAAGTACCTCTTACCCATGACCTTTTAAGTAATTTGAGGTTAGCAGGATTGATGGGATTTTAATTCTCAAGGTAATGAGCAATGCTTTCAAGCTACTTTTTTATTCTTCATTTTTTTATATATTTATTATTTTTTTTTTTTTGGTTTTCATAAGATATTCTTTCTTTTAAACCAGACCGCAAATCCTCTTATGACTTTCTTTCAAAAAATTATTCATATGAGAGTAACGCTCGTACACGGTACACGGAAAGCTGAATATTAATATAAGTCAGAAAGCGTGGGAGGGTATAAATTTGAGACTTTTTATTACAACCAAAGATACAAAATTGCAGTGGCTGCAGTACAGGATCTCGAATCGTGTTCTTAGTTTTAATGATTATCTCAATAAAATTGACTTTATATGGATAATGAGTTGTGTTCCTTCTGTAAAGCAAATGGTGAAACCATTCAGCACTTGCCGTACTTTTTATTGCCGTATTTTCTTTCATTTTTGGGAGAATTGAAGAGAACTTATAAGACAAATATTACATTTTGTTTTGGCAGTGAATGTTAAAACTATTTTGTTCGGTATCAACTTTGATAAGACATTGAATTGCACTATTTTATTAGCAAAGTATTTTCTTAATAGGAGTTAATATATATCTGTTAAGCCTACAATAAAGACATTTATTTCTTTTGTGAAAATATTGCATTCAGAAATTTGGGAATTCAGTTAATTATAGTTTAAATTCCTTCAACGGAGAAAAATATAAATGGACTGCTTTGTTTGTGTAAGACATTAAGTTTAAGTTTAACGTTTGAGGGTCAGGAAGCTATAACTGGCTCATAAAAGACCCTATACCGGACTAGTATTTTGTTATATTTTGTTATATGTAAAGTTGTGGGAACAGAATAAATACTAATAAAAGAACAGCGAAAAGCAAAAGAAAAGAAAAAAGTCTTCAAGTTGTTGCTTTGCCCTTAGAAGAAATTGAAAAAAAAAATTATAAACCAGGGTCGATTCGGAAAAAAACTTTAACACTCTTTGACAAAGATTGGTCAAAACAAGACTAATTAATAATATAAAACATCATTAATCTGTCCGATATAAAGTTACACTCGAAAAAACGTTGATAAGTCAGGAATCAAACTGGAATCTGGTCACATATTTTACTAGATTTTAATCAAATGAACCGATCCTGGTCAAAATTAGCACAACTCGCTAAGAAGATGACCAGATTTGGGTGCCGTGCCCAATTGATCAGATTCTGTTCAAATTTAAACTGCGCGTTTTTAGTGTGTAATCACATGAGAAATTACAGGTAATACATAGTTAACACCGCTTTTGGACTTATTTAGGACCGATTACCGATTATCGGTATTGGTCCATATTTCCATTTTGTACTTGTTTCGGTATGGGTGTGTATCTGCTGTAAAACTAAGACCCTACTCTTACTTTTGCAATTGGAAGAGCCTTATTAGTTTTGCAGTTGGTTGGGTCTTAGTTTGCGGTAGGTCTTACACTCTGAAAACATCCTGGTTAAATTTAACCAGGATAGGGGTCAATAGTTTTCCATACATTTCCTGGTTGGGAGTGACCACGAAATCCGGGTTAGAGAAACAATTTTCCTGGTTAAAGGAGCGACTCTTTACAACATCTTGGTCAAAATTTGACATTTTCCTGGCTAAATTTGAACAGGATCGCCTGGTAACTTTAACCAGGAAATGTATGGAAAAATAGTGACCCATGTCGTGGTTTTCACCAGGATGTTTTTAGAGTGTAGTTTTACAGTACGTCTTAGTTTTGTAGTTGGTCTTAAATATTAGGTCTTACGGTTTAGTTTTGTAGACACCCGTGCCAGTATCGGCAAAAATTGCTTTAAATGCCGATATTACATAACTGGTATTAATCATCCTATACGTCTCAAAAATCTTACCGTTTTTGAGTATTTTTGAATGAAAGTTCTAATACTTTACCCTATCAAATAAAAACGACACTTAGCCTATGGTTTACTATGGAGAATGCCTTTTTCCCTAAATATCGATATGGGATCAATATCTGCCGATGATCGAGAATTGAAATGTCGGTATCCGTTACGTCCGTTACTTGTAATATCGTTACAACACTATAGTCCCTTACAAAATGTTCTGTGGCAAAACTTCCAATATCACACGTCAAACTGTGGAAACCTATTACGGGGTGTGAGGAGTTGTGAAGCTTCTGTGATTTTTGCATGGCAATATGTGTCTTTAATAAACAGTTGACACTCATTTCCAAAGTGCCATGAATTGACCTGTATTACCACAGGTTGGACATGGGTCAATGTGTGGAAAACCGAAAAAAAGTAGTTTTGACACAGGTAACAAGTTGGGCAAACTGGGGCAAAATAGGTTTTGTGTGGGAAGTGTGCTGAGTAAAGTCAATACTTCGATTTCTTCACTTCTTAGAATACAGAACATAGATAATTGTCACTTTTTCAAACACTACATAATTACTACCCTGCTGCGGTTCCCCAAGAATTGTTTAATTAATGAGAAATTAGTCAATGCTCATAGACATGTACACAAATTATGTCCAACAACTAACATGCTAATGAGCAAACAGGTCATTAGCAGTTATGTGTATGTATTATGTATTGTAAGAGAAAATAAATTCGTAGTAATCAAAACACAGTACCCTGTTTTTAGTTTAAAAACATTCCCCCACGCCATTCACAACTTTTTAGAATTATCATTCACAGGGGGGTATCAAGGAATTTTCAGTAGAGGGGCACAAGGTTTGATTGATCGCTGTCCTGGGGAGGGGTTAAAGGAGATGGATGTTCCCCTCCCCTTTGGAAAATTTTTGCTTTTGGAAGAGGGTTGAGATGCAAAATGGTGCTATGATTTGACACATTTTTAAGCATTTTTTCCATTTTGCCTCAACTTTTTTTTACATGCATGACGGCCAATAGGGGGAGGGGCGCCTGTTGCGCCCCTAAATCCGCACTGATTCGTGTCAGACCATGTCACTTGGACTCATTGCATTTAATTGCCAACCTGACTGCATACACTGTAAAAATTTCTGTAAATTTACAGTAAATTTTCTGTAGAAATTTCAGCATAATTTCTGTATTTCTAATTTACATGAAATGTTCTTGTATTTTTACAGAAGTTTTACGTATTTCAGTTGGTTTACAAACTAAGTATTTTTTACGAATGGTAATTTACAGTTATATTCTGTAAAATTTTGCAGAAAATATCTGTTTTTATATTTACAAAAACATTCTGTAAGTTTAACAGACGTTTTACGTATTTCCAGTAGTTTACCAAAAAAAATTGTTTTGCAATTATGCAAATTAGAAGGATACCTAACCTTTTAAAAGATAACACTTTAAACACTCTGCAGGTTATAGGTTATTAGTGATATCACAATAAAGCACTGTGTAACCTTCAGATTAGTTCAAAGTGACCTAAACTCCTTCTAGCTACTTAAGTAGGCGTGGCCAAAATTTTAAAAATTGTAAATTTATGCTTAGGGCAGGTCTAACCTGATGAGATTTGTAGCAAAAACACTTCTTTGGACAAAGGATAAGTAGTTAATGAATACAGGTAAAGAATATTGAGATGTATGAACTGTGTTTCTTTAAAAACTATGTAGTAAGGTTTTTCATTACAACCAACGTGTCATAGACGTGGTACATATAACATAGCGTACTTTCTAACTGTTAACAAAATGTTTTTAAAACTAATTTTGAACGCTTCCCTTGGACTCTGGCTCTTTTGCCCAAGATACGAGGGGATATTACAAAAAGTACAGGATTTTCGAGTGCGAATCTAATGTATATCATTTTCATTATATCATAAAGTCTGATCGTTTTTTTACATCTGTAATGTCAACTTACAGAGTTTGTTTGGAAACTCTACTGCCAGAAATTGTCTGTTTCTTTACAATGGTCATAAATTACAGTTTCTGTCTGTTTTTTTTTTAACATAGTTAATCTGTAATGTCAAAGTTTGTCTGGAAACTCTGCTGCCAGAGTTTCTGTTTTTCTACATTGTAGGCTCCTTTTGCTAAAGCAAGGAACCAAAAATATTACGGATCATGTACTCATTATTGCCAGCGTATGTATAAAGTATAACATTTCAACATATCCTCCTTGAGATATCATGTTTACAAACTTTCCACAGCGCCGAAATTCTATCACGCACATTCATAAATGGTCTATTAATATGATTGACGCCTTGGATTACATTTCCTCTTGGTACTGCAAACTGTTATGACAATTTTGAGGGTAATGGCTGCTTTACTTCTTTGCAGAAAACGAATAATCTAAAAACGGCATTTTTATGGTACAAACGGGGTGCCAAAACTTGCATTAAGAATAAATATCATTTACTTGTCAACAATCAATATGAAACTTGGTGTGTGTTTAGAGATCAAAATTACACAACTGCAAAACATCTTTCCGGGTCATAGGCTTTTTCTATGAGGTCAAAAAGGGTCCTCTAAAGTTAAAATTTTCCCCATACATAGTAACACAAAAACGGGACTTTTAGACCTTTGACGTCAGTAAGCACATCAAACTGTCTTGCAATAAATGCGAAACTTACAGATCAAAATTCCTTTTTTTCTTAGTGCATGATATTAACTTTCAGCTTGAACTATAAACAACCATGCACTAGTTAATTTATTAATTAAAAGTGTAATAAAGATATAGTTTAATCTAATACATTTTCTGGGAACCTTGTCGAATGTTTTCTGAAAACAGTTAAATCCATACCCTTTAATAACTGGAAACCTTGTCAAATGCTTTCTGAAAACAGTTTAATCCAATACTCTCAGGACATACCTAGCCTACCAGACCTTGTCACTGGGAGTTATTGCATTAAATTTCTAAAAATTAACCTCGTTGACCATTAATTGGTCTTTGGTGACCTTGGGTCATATGACCGTTAAAGATGTACACTGTATTTGATTGACTTTGTCGGTCACACTTTGCCCTGCTTTGCAACATGGGTCAACTTGACACAGCTTTTCCCACTTTCACCCCATTTTTCTGGCGTGACAATCATGCAGGGAAAATGTTGTCCTGTGTTGAAGTCGGCTGTAATAGACCTTATGCATTGACGTCCCGCAAACGTCATTTTGGAGAAAACAATGAAGCACATGTGCACGAACGGCGTAGATTTTGCCCACAGGTGTAGAAGGCTTACGCGCGTACACGACTGGTTGACAAATCAGCTGTCTGCATTGTTGGTGTTACTTGCAATGATACGCGCTTTTCCTCCAAACGAGAGCGTTTTTTCTGCTCTGTGACATCATATGCATAATGTCTACAGAGAGGTTTCACTGAGTCACGTGATCGTGCGTTTCTTTGAATTAGAAGGGCATGATCCCGCGTCTTTTTGACTTTGAAGGGCAAACGTCCATTGTGTCACAGGCGAATCTATGGTTATGTCGTGCGCGTGTGCTGAAAACACGCTTACTGTGTGTGTTTTGCCCTTCAGTGAGACGTAATATCAATTACTTGCAATATCGTGACAACAATACATTATATACTATTAAGTGTATCAATTTCACTCGGAACATTTTGCACCCACACAAAAACGGGAAAAAATCCGATCTCTGTTAAAAAAATAAAAAATACAACAAAACAACATATCCTGTTTCTTCGTGAATTCATATTTCTAAGCAGTTGTTATATGCTTGTAATCATAAACATACAAATGTATAATTCCTTTGAAATTTTCCATCAAAGAAGAGTATCATATTTCAGCATACTACCTTTTTCATCTGCAGAAACACAAGCTTGAATTTACATAACTTAAATTCCACAAACTGTAGGCGACAGTATTATTTGGCTTTAAATTTCGATTTTCAAAGGTGGCACACCACAACAAGCTTAATCTTCCCCATCTTGAAAACTACACCTTCAACTAAAACATACAAAACATAAGTATTTAGGAAAATAAAAAAATATATGTCAGGTGCGAAGTTTAATTTAAGTAACCTCTGAAATATTCTGAGATGACTTTAGAAATACAGCTGCACAGTTACATGATTAACTGCCATTAAAGGCAGCCAGATATAACTTAAAAGAACTAACGTAAACGTGGGTGTGTTGTGGGACTGAGGAGATTTAAGGTCCCATTAAAATCATTTCAGGATTTCAGGATTTCGTGAGTGAGAGCAATAAAGATTTTCTCTGTTTGTTTACTGCTGTTAGAGTGGGTGGACAGTTCTCCCCAGCTAAAAATCTGAACATTCAAGAGCGTCAACATTGAGCTTCCCAAATAAACCTTATGCACATATGACGTCAGTGGCGGAATGACCATATAGTCACGGGGATCGTTAGCCTATCGGCGCTCTTTTTAGCTTTTTACTGTATTGAGGCATAGAGTATCTACCTACTTCGCCGTCCTTACAAGCCATTTTGCACCCCTCGGACCGAATTTCCTATCGCCGCCACTGTAACGTCACAGAACAGAAAATCTAGTCCGTCGGTGAAGGTAAGTGCCTATCATCACAACTAACAACAACAAATGAAGACAGCTGATTTGTGTACCGGTTGGATACGCACCGAGGGTGACTGAAGCACAATATGTTAGGACAATTTGTACGCTTTCATATGGGAGCAATTGACCGCTTTGAGTCATGCATATGCATGAAGCCTAAACTCTGATTGGCTTAAACCCTAACCCTAATCCTAACCCTGATTGGTCATAACACTTTGTGCCTTGGTTGTAGTGGACGTAAGTCTACTACGCTCGGGTGAGAAGCCTTCTTCGTGTGTTTAATTTTGCTTGCCTGCCAAAATAACGTCGTGTGACGTCAGTGCATAAGGTCTATTTAGGGGGAACAGGAAATGACAATTAAGCGCGAATTGCGTAGCCCCAAACGCGTGGATCAAGGCCCCATACTGCTCCTAGGAAATTTGGGATACCAGATCGTCTGTGGTGTATCTTGAAGTATTTTTCTCCATTTCAGTCCTTTCCACCATTTTCGTTACTAGTTTTATTTGATCTGCGATTGAAAGTGACGGAATCAAACATTATGCTCATACCGTTTACGTTAGGATTATAAATAAAGTACTGGGAAGGGGGATGACAAATGATGTCACATCCCCCACTGTAAAATGTGGAGGGGTGTCCAACTGTCCCTCATTGTTGGTGCGCATGTTAATAATTACGTTATGGTTATACTTCTTTTTGCCATGATAGACCCATTTCATTGAGAAGGTAGCAGTGACGGAGCGAGAGAATTCGGTCAAAGGGGGCGAGAATGGCCTGTAGATAGGGCGCGTCGAAGTAGCTAGATATCCTATGTCTCAATACGGTAAAACCTAAAAAGGGAGCAGACATGCGGTTTAGGTCCGTCGGAAGAGGCGACAGTATATGGACGCTCCGCCACTGGTAGCTAGTATGTTATGACTCTAGACACTGGAGAATCCCGAAAGAAGCAAATTAAGTGTTTAACATTCAGTGTGAGTTTTGTGGTGTGTCACCTTTAAGATCACATCGAGGGCTTAAAGAGGGATTTTCATCACCCCAAGTACAACTTTTACTTGGGGTAAGCAAAAGTCTCAGTTGATGACTACTCTTTGACTGACATCGGAGTTACAAAATTCAAAAGATGCAGAGCAGCTCATATTACACAGCATGCACAGAGAGTGTTTTGATTACACAGTAGGGCCTTGTATACTCACCAGGATATGACCTTAAGCAATACACTGTGTTTGTGTCTGCACAAAGAGAAGCTAAAGGCAGTTATGGGTGGGGCTAGAACTAAGTTAGTTGGGAGAACTGGAACAACCTGGTATGAGAAAATTTCCGCTTTAAAGCAAACTTAGCATTTCTTGACAGAGTCTTAAAAGGGCAATTTGCATAGCATGACTTTGCTATAAGCGAGTTGAATAACTTCCATTTACAATGTATGCTGGAAAGAAAAAATGCACGGTAACACAGACTCCATAAGCAAGGCAGATAATCACGCACAATTTCTGACTGAGTTTAAATTTATTGTTCTCTAGACATCGATCAAGGGTAAAAAAGAAATTTTCTGTAGTTTGCGATTCTTGTCCATGCCCTCAATAGACTAGCCACTCTGGAAAATGCAACATGTAAGCCTATTTAGAACTGAAGCCTTGATCACAACAGTTGTCAGTAACAGGAGTTGAAAACATTACAATCAAGTTGGTACAAGCGTCACGCTTTGCTTATATTTGACTAGGGGATGCATATGATTAATACCTGATGGTAAAAAGTATGTGGTCACGAATTTGAAATAAATGATTTTAAATCATTAAACAACCTATCATTGTCATTTCAGCTGCTTATTAGGTTTTCAGAATATCTTAGTTCGACCATTTTTCCATCATGATGTGAGTCAAACTCAACAGGTGTGACAATAAGTAATGCATTTTGTAGACCAACTAAATTAGTCCCTTTAAGTTTAATTTTTAATATACAATAAGGCTCTGTACGTCAAACTTAAGTCCATGTGAAATAGAGCAATGTCTTGAAACATTTACAGTAGACCTTTATGCAGCACGTCACGCGACGTTATTTAAATACGCCAGTTGGGAAACTTCGATGAACAGTGCATGCTGGGAAGGAACGTGTACTGTAACAGAGACTGCCTACGCAAGACGTGTAATTTATATAGTCACGCACAATTTTCGAGTTAAACAATTTTGGTTCTCCAGACATCACGGGTTAAAGAAAATTTCCCTCGGAGAAAAGTTCTCTTTAGAAGTTAAATCTCTTTGACTTTGACCGATAAGGTTGGACAGCGTGACTGTAAATTGTGGAAGCCAAGAAAACAGTTGTTACAAGCCTATGTATCCAGCAGAAAATATCCGTGGACTTGATCTGTGGTACTATAAGGTACAGCAAAATCCAATTTCCCAACACGTCTATTGGCGGCAAAATAACGGAGCATACTGAATGCAAGACGTAGATTTCGCCCATATATGAGACTACACGCGTATCCGACCGGTACACAAATCAACTGTCTGCATTTGTAGGTGTAAGTTGCGAGGATACTCGCTTACCTCCATTGTTCTGTGACGTCATGTGCATTAGATCGACCTTTTATAAATGTATTTTTTGCCTTACAAGTATCTTTCATGATTTTTACGGACATTACGGGCATTAAATATTGAAAGTAAACAAAGGAGTTAGTCTGCACGGAATGCAACAATTCTATCTAAGTATTATCACATAATTAAAAGAGGTCATTCGTAAATTAGGATATGAGGGCATATGGATAGGCGCCGATTGAGTTGTTCTGTAAATGACATCTCACAGCAGATTTCATGATTGCAATGCATGATGGGAACTGGGGGTATAAACAACCGGCGCCATGCTAAATAGAGTGCCTGCTAACTTAGCGCCAGCGCTATTGCTGTAGTGATTGACTCCCAGTTCCCATGTTTCTTTTGTACTGAGTGACGTAATCATTAAACTCTGATAGTGAAGTAACATATTTTAGGACGAGAAAGGAAAACAATGACGCTATTTTCTTTCAACCTGTTGGTATAATTATTTTGAATTTAGAGTATGCATGTTTCTGATGTGGCAGACTTGGTAAGTTTAATTGTATAATAGGCAATGACCTTCACATCCAGCTAATGAATTATAGCCTGTCAAAGGCATAAGCCTATAAGAGGGGGCAAGGGAAAATGTGCCCCCCATCTTGGACAACCCAAAAATTAGGGCAAAAATCTGTAGAAATTCCGGCAAAATTCTCCTCAAAGGACTCAGACATTCGTGCAAAAAATGTGCCCCAAAATCCAAATGGTCTCATACGCTTGTGGTAGAAGGCACGATATATTCGTCCAGTAGGCAGTTGCATACACCTTAATCACCCGAAATGACATTACAATCAAAAAACAGGTTCCGCGGGAGATAGTACACTTAAAAACGTCCTAATTAACTTAACCACTATCGTGTTCACAGGTTTACCATACATTTCCTGATTAAAGTGGTCAACCACTAATAGTTTATTTTAAATGGGGAAATGTTCATATGATCATGATCAAGATGATTTCAAACCAGTTGCTAATATAACCAGCAAATTGTTTATTTTTGACCCTGATTTCCCGACTATTTTAAACAGGAAACGTGGTGCTAATCAGCCAACACGATTCGTGTTAAGAGTGCATGTGACAAATTGTCTGTCCCGAGAACAAAACGAACTGAAATGATCATAAACGAGCAAACAATTAACAAAGTCGCCGTCCCAGCCAATTATTGACTATGTACTCCGGTATGTATACCCCTCCCCTTAGACCCTCCCCCAGGACAGCGGTCTAAAATAACGTTCAGCCCCCAATCTTGAACAGCTTCATACACCTATGACCCAAACATTTTAGCATCTAAGGCAATACAAAATTCCATCTGATTTGATGAATTAAAAGTTCCCCCCCCCCGAATTTTTTTTCTGATGACGCCCATGTTTGGCTCCCATTTTTGTAAACTTGGGTAGAACCAAGTGCCATTGTTTCCCATGATCAGCAGATAATACTTACAAGTTATAACATGTACTGTTCACAAAAGTGTGAAAAGATGATAATCTATAATGTTAGAGTGCACAAATCAAGGAAATGTTTTAAGTCCATTAGGCAAGGAACATGTTCTGTATCTAATTACATATTGATCTCTCCCTAATGACTCCAGTTTAATGAGAACAGCTTCAAAGGTAAAGTTTGTACTAAGTATTAGCCAACAAACGAGATTGAGCCTTCCGACACACTCAACTTTAAACATAAACGTAAATTCTGCTTCAAATTATTTTTTATGAGAAATGCACTTAAAATTATCATATTTCAGCAAAGAAGCAACAAAAATGGTTGACGAAAATGAATATTTATGTTGCGATTGCACAGCCAATCGTTGTCTGTTACTTGGTAACCATGTATGATATAACTTGCAACTGGGTTCATTCGCATTCATTTGGGGAGAATTTCAAGAGTCACGATCTTAAAATCCATCGACTCCACAGAATGGTGGAAATAAAAAAATAAAAAAATAAAAAATTTTCTCGTCAACATCGAAGTGTCGATTAATATGAAAAAGAAACCTCTTAAAAATACGGAATCATTGCTAGGCTAATGACTTTGCCAAAAATCCATCCCTAGGTGATAGTCCAAACAACTTTGCTTCATTCTGTATTGATCGTGGAGTTTTTGCTTTCGTTGTTAATTCTGAATTTTATTTCGGAGGATCGCCTGGCCATCATGCATGGGAAGTACTTAAAAATGAGCATTAGATCTTCCAAGTTAATGTCATTGTTTGAACGCACAAGGTTTCAGAATGGCGATACATGTGTACAGATGAAAATTTCTCCATCAAACCCTGCCTCATTTCAATAGTCCTAAAGCTGATTGTCGTTTGTTTTTCTTGTGGAAATATTTTTAAGGATACAGAGCTCTTGAGAAGTCACGATTACAGATCAAAATCTAACATGGCGGAGGATATATTTAATCTTTCCAAGGGAAATGAAGCAATGCGTGAAAAGTTGTCAGACAACGCAGTTTTCGTTAGAAGCTGTCTTAGAAATTGTTTCGAATGATATCAATTTTTTGCTGTTAAAGGAGCTTTTCAAATATTTGACGAGCACAAACTGTGAGCAATATCACATCATTAGTTACTAAACGTTCAGATTTTCATGCTTCGAAAAATTAACCGAACACAGCGAAAAAGGCTGTATGTTCTTATAATAGAGACGTATTTTTTACAAACTTACAGGCAAGGGGCTTTGGGATGTAATACAAATGTAAGTGTTTCAAAATGGAGACAAATTTTAGTAATTCAACTCACAGCCAAGATGGTGGCCCTAGTGATTATGTTTTTAACTATTCTGTACCAAGGATCGTTTATATATCAGTAGCTGTTCAAATCGCATTAATGACCACTATTTTTATAGGAAACTTTTGGGTTCTCCTACTGATGGCGAGCTTTCGTAGACTCAGAAACTGTGCCAACTATTTCACGACCAGTATGGCGTTGGCTGATTTGCTTTTGTCTATCGCTTTAATACCTGGGATTAAAATAACCTTTGACCCCACCTTCATCAGCAACATCAACCTTTGTCTAATGTTATGGTGTTCGCAGATTTTTGCTTCTACCATGAGTGTCTTGTCCTTATTGTGTGTAAGTATAGAACGGCTGGTTAAGATAGTCAAGCCCCTTAGATACCAAACGATTGTTACTGAAGAGAGGACACTTGCTGTTATATTCCTTATATGGACATATGGAACTTTTTCAGTGGTGGTCCTTCCTTTTGCAGGATTACGTAATGATGACGTACCATGCTTCGACTTTGCACGTTTATTTAACTTCTTTCATCTCCACGTTTTGTTCCTTTTCAATGGATTTCTTCCATTCATAATCATACTCGTTATGTATATGTACATGCTTAAGATTGTTTCTGACAAACATATCTCTGCAAAACAATTCGAGCCCACATTGCTGAGGAATTATTCAGTTTGGAAAAGAGAACTGAAAACGCTCTCGAATTTGGCGGTTATAATAGGTTTTACTGCTGCTGCATGGCTACCGTCCATTACCCTTGTTCTAATCGATTTGCACATGCCTACTTTGCAAGCCTCTCTGACAGCTAGAACCGTCCTAAGCTGGTTCACTTACCTAAACAGCGCCGTCAACCCAATTCTGTATGCTCTACGTAGCGAGCAGTTTAAGACAGCATCGATACAACTTTTTCAAAGAGATTTGAGTTCTATCTGTCAAACATTCGCAACAACGCGTCGAAACAGAGTACATCCAAGTAGCAATGCTGCCAGCCTCGCGGTTAGGGTAATCCAAACTGATAGTGCGACTTAAGACTTCTAAATATCGTCTTTGATTTTTCAATAACTTTTCATTGAGAGATTTCTCTGAATCTGGTGAGGAGGGTTGAAACTTAAAACCCTTAAGAAGATGACGAGCTCCAATACAGAATAGAGACTCGTAATTTTCCTTGATTTGCCTTGATTTGTTAGATCTTGAACTTCTAAGAATGACTTGGTAAAAAAAAAAAAAAAAACTTGATTTTAACCTAAATGATTGGAATTGAAATTCTTGCTAAAGCCTACACAAAATGGCCTAGTAGGGGAGATCTGATAGGGTGTAAGAAGGCTGATAGGTTACGGAATCGGCTAGAAGGAGCTGACACAGG
>WURT03236558.1:0-26328 GCA_009936505.3 Holothuria glaberrima | reverse complement strand
TTCGCCCTATGGTCGACTTTTCAACAACTTCTTTCGCCCTAAGGTGGGAATTAGAGAAATATATATATATATATATAGGCCTATATATATATATATATACATATAACTTTGTTTTTCAAACTATTATAAGCTTTGAAGCCGTTAGCTTCGTAGTAATTTTAGGTTGGAAGCGACAACCAGATACAAGAACAGTAGTTATTATGAAGAAATTTTCCTTGATTGCTTATATGACTGGAAAGATTGCTGAGACAAGTATTTGGTTGACATTCAGATCTTGATGGACATATTGCATTTGAAATATGTGATGGTATATTTTTTATGTTATGCATGGATCAAATTACATGTGCAGCAGACATGAATTTCTTTAGCAACGGGGTTAGTTTAAGTTTAAATAGCGGATGAGTTTAAGAATTAATTTCAAGACATTAAAGCTTTGTTAAAGATAGCACTATTTTGCATACAAGCCACCAAATACTTTAGGAATAAAATTTTTGCAAAGGGTAGGTATTCCCTATTTGGAAACCCCTCCCTATGACAGTTTATCCCAAAAGAAAATGTGAAAAAAACTTGCTGAAGGAGCTGAAGAGGCCTTCAGATGGCCTCCTGTGCTGTTGTAGAGACCTTGATTGTGTATGCAGTACCTTAGTTTGACAAATGGCATGTTTATCCATATAAGGCAGTGCTGTTAAGGTACAGATATCGAGGTGATAGAACATATAGTATCAACATACATTATAGAGGGTTTAATACAAAGGTCACAGATATGAGAAGTACTGTTACTACTGTAGCATGCATGGTGTTAAAATTTCTTATCTACATCGCCCCTCATTTCCCTCTATTTGTGTACTGTAATTCTTACTAACCTGTAGTAAGACCCTGGCAAACCAATAGCACAGTGGACGAGGGTACTGTACAGTAATACTGCAGTGTAGGCTACTGTATATGTACTGTACAGTGGTGACTCTCATTGTAAACACTGGTGTTTTTGGATTTGGTAAAGTTTATTACCTTAACAAAATGGAATCTTTCACAGACTGGTACAGCAACTTTGATTTGTAAATAACATACCTACCAGGTCTCATGATTGTGCTGCTTGTACAGTACTGACATAGTTCTACAGTAGCACAAAGGTATATCACAAGTTTCGTTGACATGTTTTCATATGCTTTGTATGTGTTCATTTGGGTGTTGCCTACTGTATGGATCAGAATATATATCAGAATATAATTATGAATACCTAATTCTACTGTACATGGTACATGTAGTTGGACTAAGGAATTGAGCCTCATGTATAGCACATCTTTTGTTTATAAAGTGCATTGCAAAATATTTTGTGTTCATGGTCTTCCATCTCATCCTCCTTTCTTCCGTTAAAAAAATGTATATGTACTATAACCCAGGGCTCTACATTAACACTTGCCCGGGGCAAGTAAAAATTTTCCAGGGCAAGCTCTCTATTATTCCACTTTGCCCGAATGGGCAAGTAGGCCTTTAAACTCCTATCTCAAAATTTGAAGGGCAAAGTAAAGATTTATACTTTCCCACAGTATGAAGGAAATTTTATTTCACAAATCATACCTCTCTTGAAAAAAAAGTTGAGGGACCCCAGACCCTTGGTTTGAGAACCCTTGAATTAAAAACAGTTTAGTACTGTAAATGTGGAAAAACTTTCCAACTTAAAGATGAGAGAAGTTTAGAATTCAGTAATTGTTAAGAATTTTAAGGATTGTTGTCACATGTGTGACTGTTAACAACCATGTGGGGAATCAACATTTTTTCTGCCCTACCACAAGGGGCAAGTAAAAAAATACCAGGGCAAGTTGATTCCAATAGTTGCTTGTCCGACTTAGCAAGTGAGTTTGAAAGGAAGTGTAGAGCCCTGCTGTAACCTTAAAAGCCATGTGACTTACCAGAGACAATAGAGTTTTCAACAAATGGTACTGATGGAACTAGTACCATGTTGGGCTGAATCGGTTACCCGGGTACCTGACCGAACATATTGGGTACCGGAACCTAAAATGAACAAAAGGGGCACCTGGATTATGTTTAAAAAAATGCGGAACTAAAAAATGCGGAACAATTCCATATAGGGAACACTAATATGAACAGGATAACAAAGATGATGCCTTTTGTTTAGGGTAATTATTAGACAGCGGAAAACAAGCCAGTGAGCCACAACTGGGAAAAAGGCCATGGCCGGCTCAACTTAAGCCAGTTGGTTAGAAACTGGGTAATAAAACCTCATCTAACTAACTAACTAACTTGACAGCGCAGCATACTGTGAGTCCGTGAAAATCATGCACAGAGTATTATGCTTTAAATAAAGTCACCCACTTTCAGAGTAGGCCATAAGATTCGGGTACCTGTTACCCGACCGGGTAATGAAAGCAGGTACCTGGTTCCAAATTTTACTACCTGACTCATCCCTAGTGTCATGTCAATACTGCGTACATTTAATAACTATTGACCTGTTTGTTTCTTAATTTATTACATTTCTTCTATTCATAGTCCCAAAACCACTTCTTTACGTCACTGTTTTTGGCCTAATCTTTTCAATTTCTAGCTAGTTGGAAGTAGACACCTCACACTTTTGGACCAGGCATAATTGTTACAGTATACCCTTTTCACCTTTAGCCCCTTTCTCACATTGTGTGAAAGGTTACTATGTGATGCCATACACTCTCCCCCCCCCTCCCAAAAAAAAAAGGTTGCCTGGCTTTTCATGCTACAGATGGATCTTCTTCTTTCAAAGTGATACTCTAATGCCCAGTTGGTCATGTGATCTAACAAATCATAATTCAATGTCATCATTTGTCACACAAAAATAAAATACTGTATAGCTTGGCCACTAGTGACATAAGTGAAATTTTTTCAACTTTGTCCATTTTTATTTCTTTATGTGGCATCGTATTGGGCCTTGTGTGGAAGGGTGCAAGTACATTATGAAAAATGTTTTGCTTTTTATTGTGTCATACTATGTTGCAAAGAATCACACCTCATGTGAAAGTGCCTTCAAACAGACCATTAGGAATTGCACTGTATGTTATAATAGCAGTTTTGTATTAAGAAATACTGTAGTACAGGTACTGTACAAGTTTGTATGTATGGAATGAAAGTGCCCTTTCACAAACATGCCATACTCTACCCACATTACACTACAAGTGTGTCCTTGCAAGTATTGTTGATAGTACCAGTAAAAGGTTTTCCTCACCAGTTGTAACCTTATGTTTTATGATCAAGTCATGCTTGTCTGTATACTTTAACTTAAGTATCAGTATGATAACATTATATTATACCCTGCTGATCAAGGTTACTGTATCCTTAATCTTGGCTGTAATTAGATATTCATTCCTTTTTCTTAATTATCTCTAAAAGTGATCTTTGATAGCATGTAAGCCTCAAGGTACAGTATGCATTAAAGGCTATATGAGGTTCTCCTAGTAATCACTACTGAAGAGGGCAGCACTGGAATTAGTTCAATTTAAAGGTCATAAGCAGTCACCCCAAACTTATTTGAAACAATAGCTAAATGTCACAAATTTCTTTTTATTTCTCTTCCAAGTATCTTTCATGATATTTTAGGATTTCTCTTCCAATAATCTTTCATGATATTTTAGGACATAAATATTGCATATTCATGGTAAACCAAGCAGTTGCTCCCCGTAAATTTTACAATTGAGTGAGAAAAATACTGTCTCATGATTCTCAAAAGCTTTTCAGGGAATAGGATAGTCTACTATACAATTCTTTTTTGGGGTGACTGCATTCTCCCTTTAAGCAAAAAAGTCACATACAAAATGATTCTGTGTAGCAATTTTCCAGTTCTGGACGTAAATCTTTTCTTGCTGTGTGCTTACTTTATTCTCATGCAGTTCTTTGTATAGTGACAATCACAGTTGCATAGTATAAATTTTTATAAGCTAAACATTTTGAGAATTACATTGCATATATGAGAGAAAGAATGTCACACTTTTATTATGCAATACTGGCTAATTCAGACACTCAAGAACAAAAACGTCGAGCAAGGAAAGATTTGCAGAAGCATTTTAAACATAAGATTTTACTTCCCCCAGGCAACTGGGCAAGTTTTATTTAATATGAGTGGTTTATTGGATGTACATGCAGACAGTGCATATTTTAGCCGAGTATGAAAAAAGGTTGGCTGAGTGCTGTAAACTAGAGTATTTTCTATATGTGACTCAAATTAATGATGTATTTGAATCAGAACATTTGAACGCTTTAAAGCTACTATTTACAATGATTGTAGAGTTGAGTATAACTCAAGTGTGGCACATTTTGGAGTAGAAAGACAAATTCTAGGGAGACTTTAATGAGGCTTGTGGTTTACGCTTTACCAAAGTTGTCAGGGCATACGATTCCATTGGTTTTGTGTATACACAATCAACAGTACGTACAGTGCTAGTCAATTCTGAATGTTGTATTATGTCCTCAGTGTATGGTACTTCTGAAGATACTGTTCTTTGGGCTTTAAGGCAAATAGAAAATCTGAATAAAAAATCCTGTTGTAATTTCATTTTATGGCTTAAAGCCCATTAAATCATACAGAAATTATTTGTGTAATTCATTTCAGAGGAAATACAGTGTTAAATAGTGCTCAAAACCTTTCAAAGCTATTAAAATGGCAATGTGTTTGGTGTACTGTATGCTAGTGCCTGGTTCTACATGAATTGACTGATCAGAGAAGTTCTTAAAAGTCAGAGCATGTCAGAGCCAGTTTTGTGTCTTATTTTTTATTTTCTAAGTATCAGACTAATTGATAGTATCATTTGAAAATAAACATTCATTAAGGACAGTTAAGAGTACCCCCAGAATGAATTACCAAACACGAATATCTAGAAAGGATAAAATTCATTCATTATCCACGCCTATCTGGGCTTCTTTTGAATGATGCTACCAGAACTGTTTAAAAAAAACGTACGTATAGTATCCAAGATTTTAATAATACGTGCAGTGCTGTCGAAAGATTCAGCACGAGCCAGTACAATGAAAACATGCAATTCACAGCTGGTATACAGTATCTTTATACATGTATCATCATAGGTTTAACAGAATTTACACTGGGATTTGCATACTTTACCAGATAGCTTGTGGTTCAGTGCTTGATTTAATGCACAATTAGGATATCATTACCACTGTAAGCCATATTGTCATGATGCCAGGTAAGCAGTACTTTAATAACAATACATGTATGCTGTACACAAGTCAGCACTGGAAATAAATTTTCCTCAACATACTGTAGATCAGCGTCATACAGTTGGCATGACCAGCATATTTGAGGTAAATTGAATGAGATGCTTTGCTCCATTTGACACTTCATTGTAAAATATATATGTCAAAAAAAAAAAAAAAAAAGAGAAAACAGCAGATTAATAGGAAAAAACATTTGGAAGATACTAAAAGAAACAGTTAAGTGTGAACCAGACTGATGATGACCTTTCAGTTTGAAAGAGGAAAAGAATAATACTGAAGACAATGCAGCAGAATGTTGTAAAAATAATGTGTTCTTAATTTAGAAACTAGGAAAGACAATGAATGACATCAAAATGTTTGACATTAACATAAATAGTTTAAGACTTGTCCAATATTTTATTTGTAGTGTAGGGTGGTTCCATTGTTGAAAGTTGTAACATCTTAGCACTTTACGCAATTGGATGCTGTTGCATTTGAAAGAAGAATTATCTTATAGTACAGTACAGCAATAGGTTTGATTTTTACTTCCTGGTTAATTTTGCTTGTCACTTTTTGCCTCATTTGCTGACCCCCCAAATTTTTTTTATCTTTTCTTCAAGGTGAGAAGTAAAGATTGCCATGGAGCTGAGTGAAAAGGGAGAATCACAATCAGGGATTATCCTTATTGAAGGAATGACTTGTCAATCCTGTGTGAAATCTATCACAGAAAGAATTTCATCACTTCCTGGTGTGGAATCTATTCAGGTTTCTCTAGAGGACAAAAATGCAAAAGTTCAGTTTCAGAATAATGTGATCACATTAGAGGACTTGGGCAAGGCCATCGAGGAGATGGGGTTTGAAGCATCACTGGAACAAAAGGAAAATGATACAAGAATGGAAGTTCGGTTAAAAATTGATGGTATGACGTGTAACTCTTGTGTTAGGACAATAGAGGAAAACATGTCTTCATGTGATGGTGTTCACCAAGTGAAGGTATCTCTGGAGAATATGGATGGGAAGTTCGTGTACGATCCTCAAAAAGTTTCTCCAGAAGAAATTCGTGTTGCTGTGTATGACATGGGATTTGATGCCACAATTGATTGTGGGAACAATATGCTGTGTAGTGTTATAGGAGTGGAAGGGATGACGTGTAACTCATGCGTTAGATCTATTGAAGAAAGAGTGAACGATACTAAAAAAGTTGTTGATGTTGCTGTTTCTTTGGAGAAAAAGGAGGCAAGGGTTATACATGATCGTTCACAAATATCTGGTCTTAGCTTAAAAGAAATTATATATGACATGGGATTTGAGACAGAGGTAAAACATTCTCTTCAGTCAGAGTTTGTGTGTCTTCGAGTTGAAGGGATGACTTGTAACTCATGTGTGCAAACAATTCAGGGACAGATATCAGATTCTACTGGTGTGCATATCATCAGAGTTTCCCTGGGAGAAAAGTTGGCAAGGATACAGTTTGATCCAAATGAAACAACACCTGAGCGATTATGTCAAGCTATATATGATATGGGTTTTGACTGTTTCTTGACTACTGAGAAAAATGATGCAGAGAAAGATTCCAAGGCAACAACAGTCATTGTAGTGGAAGGGATGACATGTCAGTCATGTGTTAAAACAATCACTGATAAATTGAGTGAGAACCCAGCTGTTTACAGTGTGGACATAACCCTCAAAGATAAAACCTGCAAAGTGGTCTTTGACAGAAGTTATCTCAACCCTCAGAAACTTGCAGAAGCTATCAAAGAGATGGGATTTGAAGCTCATCCAAGAGGTAATGTCTCTACTCTTTATCTTTTTAGAGCCACAATGAATTTCCACAATCTTATTTTCATTTCTATGGTCATTCTGCAAGACCCTCCTTGGATGACCCTGACAATTTGTATCAGTTTTAAAGATCAACCAGTGAATTGTAAAGTCTTAACTTTACTGTATAGTTTACAAATTTCTTGAAGGGAGAATGGGGGGGGGGGGCGGTTTAAAACAAAATCCAACTGTGTGATGAGACTGGTCTCAGTAGTTAACCTTGCTGCTGCATACACCCTCTTGTTTATAACTACCTGTTTACACATTATTTATTACTTTGTTGTTAAAGTTAAGTTTTAAATAATGATTGGCAATATTTTTCATTGGGAGTACTAAAGAAAATAAGCCAAAGGGAAAGGTTTTGTGGATACTGTACCAGGTGAATTTATTCTGTGCTCTTGAAACATTCAAATTGTTGCTTTTTGATAATTTTGGCAACAGGGATGGACACAAAAATTTGCCTCAAAAGGAAAAAAGCTGTAGGCTCATCTTGACAAAAGGATAGGGAGCTATTCTCCTCTTAAAGATACTGGAAATATTAATTACTTATGTTTCTGCATCAAAATTTAATCACTCTGAACTGGGCCCCTTCTGAACTTAAGCACATGAAACTGGCTCATTTGTATCCTATTCATACTTTCAAAAAAATGATCCAAAAGAGATGGTTACAAATAATTAAAGCTGGTGAAAAACTCCCTGGCCACTCAGGGCAAGCTTACACAGTACTACTGTACGCACAGTCAAGGAAATGGTCTTTCATCTGTTAGTCTCCACCATGAAACCGCCTGCCCATAAAGTTCTGCGGAACTAGGTGGGGCATAGGCTAAAAGAAGAAGAAGATGGTCTCCGGTGCATCTAAAGTGCTATCATCATACTGTACTTAATAGCCAGGCCTATGGTACAGCCTGACTGCAATGTGTGCACAGCACTCTATAGAGTTTGCCATAAGTTAACATTTCTCACCTAACATTTAATTAGTTAACACTTCCAATGTGCTTTTAGTGGGTGCGATTCATTATGTAAGCCAAATATTTGAACCAGTAATTACTCTTTAAAAACATGCCTTGGTGTATAAAAAGGCTTAAATAAACATTTGTGCGTTTGTTCGCAGTAGCTTTACTGTATCATGTGTATTCCAGCTTGTAAGTTATAACTTTCTGGTACATGTACCATACAGTAGGAGATACTGTACGTACACAGTAGAGTGTTTGAACCTTGAAAACGTACTCTTCAATTTTGCCAGGAACAAATAATTTGTAAGTGGGAGGCTTTTTTGTACCTTTGAAGGTACCAGTACTGTGGGGACTTCAATAGTAGCATAAACTTGAGAGTGGACAAAACGTTGAAGTAATAATTTTGCCACATGAATAGTTAACTTTCCACTTTTGAGGTACACTTTCCTTCCCCACAAAATGAAAAAAGCTGTATGTGTGATAAGAACATCTTCAAAATTGTACTTTGCAGTATATACAGTACTGTACATACAAGGTTTTCGGCCTACACTTTTTTTTCTGCAAAAGGCTATGTAAGGTTTTTGTATTAAAGTTCCCTTTATAATTTGCTTGAACATTACTGTAGCTCTTCAAGTTTAATGTTCATGTTCACCAAATTTACATGGCACAGTCATTCAGTTATAAATTATTCCAATGGGTCTTACAAAAGAGAAAGTGAAGAAAGAATAATTAAATTAAGGATTCGGAACTTCAGATAACCATGGAAGGCACAACTGTATAGGTAGATTGTCTGCAAGATTTGGAAATGTTCAAGAGAGCATTGTGTCTGCAGCTTGCAGCTAAGTGAGAACCTACTCCTTCATTCTCACATCAGGTTCAGTTTTACTGTTGCAAAGGAACATAAATCACTCTTTGCAGACATTCATGCTTAATGTTAGCTGAGGGAAGCCCCTTTCAATCACTCAGCCACAGTGCAAACAAAATGTAACTTTGCTTGTACAGCTGAGTTATAAACAAACTGGCTTCACTCCGACGAGTACCTGGCTGATGTCTTTCTACTTTTGTAAATCTCTTGAATAAATAATTCTTACAACTTTGTCTAAGTAATGAAACAGGTGGATGTTTCATGCTGTCTAGGCTCTGAACACATTTCGGCTACTGTAGCAGAATAGCAGTTGTCTGAACTATTAAAAAGGTTGCAAGATACTGTAACATTCCTTTCAAAATTTAAAATTTCGTGTGGATGCATACAGTAGCTCACAATGCAATTCAAAATTTCTCCAATTGAGGATTGCCATGTAGCCTACATGGTGGCTGAACAATTCCCACGTTGAACAATTTTCCTCCAAAAATTCCCACTTACTGTAGGACAATTCCAAAACCTTTAGTGGGGTAAGCTGTTGACTAAGTAGTGATTATCATGAGTGGGAATTGCCTGGGTGAAAGCTGTCCCTACAGTCTCCTGGGGAAATTGTCCAGGCTGAAATGGAAATTTTGTGTCGTGTGTTGTGTAGTCACTGTGTACGCATGGAACTAAGCAAGGTGTTGTATGAGCTAATCTTCAGATATCATCTTACTGTATCTCAATCTTCTCGGCATTCCCACTTGTTTCTGATCACCAACAGAGGTAGTGATCCTATCAGGGTGGGTAATGGCTGATGTTTCCATATCTCTGGACTGAGAGCTTTTCTTCAAACAAAAAACTGGTTGCCTGCTTTAATCCAGGATCTTATTCCAAAGTGATGGTCAGTTCTTCATTTGCAAGTTGTTTCATACTCCAAGGGTATGGAGGAGGGGGGGGGAGGTACTGTAGTATTACTGTATCTGAGTCAACAAATGGTGATGAGAAATAAAAGTCAGTGTAATGTGCAGCCTGTGGTGTACCAAGAAATACAGTAGTCCGCCAACTGCTGTGGGGCTGCGAAATTGGTATGTATGATACAGTATTAGTATGTTGTCTCCTGGACATTGTGAAGAATAAATCCATCATAGAGAAGCATGTGTTCACTTGTCTTTTAACTTTTCACATACATTTAATCTTAACTGAGTACATCAGTCATATTTTTTTTTTATTTTTAGATGATAAGGATGATGCAGAGTCAAGCCACACCCCATCTTTGGAGGCATCAACAGTAGATAGGCCACATCGTAGCAGCAGGCAGGACAGTACAACATCACTGGATGGAGAGGAGCAAACTTGTCAACTTAGAGTAAAAGGAATGACCTGTAGCTCATGTGTGGCTCTGATTGAAGGAAAAATTAGTAAACGAAAAGGTAAATAATTGAAGTAGTATGGTGATCATGGATGACAGGTTTTATACAGCACAAAGCATATAATGTAAAATATAAAGTGGATGCCACTTGAAGCTATTTATGCTCTGAAAATTTGTCCCATTGTTTGTCTTTGCACATTGATCTGGATTTATTTTCCATTTCATATGATTTTAATAATTTTTTTTTTGCCAATTTTACTCTTTTTTTACAAATTTCTCTATTCTACAGTTTTAGTCACCATTATGCTACAGACATATTTTAGCTTGCACCAAGACAGTACAATATTAGAAGCTACCCCAGGGTGTGATATAAAATTTTCCCCTGAAATATTGATGAGTTAACTCTAGAAATGCATCAATTGATGATGAGATTTATGTACTGTATAATGCAAAAGCTGTCCAGTGTTGCCCGTAAAGTGTACAGATCTGATAGTGAAACTTCTGACAGTGTATTGAAATAAGTTAAGAAAACAACAATGGAGAATTAGTCCAGATAATAATTTGGTAGGATAATGTGCATTGAAATTGTAATTAAATCCATACACATGACTCACCAACTTACTGCTTCCCTATTAAATCGGTTTGTCTTTTTTAAGGATAAGTATGAAACTCAGTATACAAATCATATCAGCAGTGATTGTTAAGTTGTTTTCTTGTGCTTGCTTACAGGAATCTGCAATATTACGGTTTCACTGATGTCTCAGAAGGCAGATGTAACCTTTGACACTTGTCATGTGACTCCCAGTGAAATAGCAGTAATGATCAGTGATCTGGGCTTTGATGCAGAAGTTATCTTGGAGTCAACTGCAGCAAAGAAGGAAGGTGTGGTAGAGCTTCATGTAAGTATTGTTGAAGGGAATGAAAAGTCTTATAAACAGTAGACCAGAGAGTGGACAGAAGTTTTTTGTTTCGCTGTCACAATGCAAAACCCACTGCCTATCGGACTTTCAGCCAAAAATGTTTTGTTTGTGTAAAAAATCTGATGCAAACTTCATTGATATAGCCACAAAGTGATTGGCTAAATATTGTTAAGGCATTGGAATGTTTGTTTATAGAGGCAAGTTGTTCTGCTATTGCACAGTACTATATGTACAGTCAGGTATACTGCCATTGCAAAGTGCTATGTACAGCCAGGGTGATCATTGTAAGTTGGCACCCTCCCTAATACTGCTTTGTAGAGGATAAGAGTTTTTATGTCTACATACAGTACACCACTTCTGTAAAGCAGGGATTGACCAATGGGGGATCACTAAAATAAAGGGTATTAACATGAAGTACAACATTTTAAACTATCCCCTGTATTCCTAAAGGGACAGTCACCCTACGTGGCAGAAACCAAAGCTGTTAGGCAAGTTTTGTAAAAGGGTTCTAAATAATAAAGTACTAAATAATATAACACAAAGGAAACTTAAAACCTTTTTGACTCATTTTGTTCCACTTTTTGGTACTTGATCACTTCTTTGTCTCTTTTTTTACATTTTTTTCTTCACAGTAAAGTTTTGGAGAGGTTTTAATATTCAGGGCAAAATTTGTAAAACTCATTCCCCCTACCAAATTAGAAAGATCCTGTATGCCTATGTTACAAACTAAATGGATACTAATATCTTTCAGTCCAAATATATTCAACTGTTAAAAGAACACATCTTAGAAGCCCAGAGAGACAGCAACCCCATGTGACAGAAACCAAAGAGAGCTGTTAGGCAGGCTTTGTAAGCAGGTTTTGCGTTTTACGCCGAAACGGGCATTTTTTTTTATGCCAACGGAAATTTTCCTTACGAGCAAAAATACAATTCAGTTGTAAATATAAATCTTGACTTGCCCAGGCCTGCCAACCGTTCCGATTTTCAGCACCCACCATAAAATAGTACAAGGAATATCCTTGAAACATAATTATTTAAAACCCATGGTTTATGGGTCTTGCACGTTATTAATGATTCATGGATGGAACTTGTACGGACTTTACGTGTACATATATAAGTAAACACTATGACCAAGATTTTAGTATTATATACTGTACATGCGACATCCAGTGTGCACGTCTCAGAATACATGCACTGACAGTACATTTCCATAAGGATCTTTGTAGTTTGTGCTTTACATAGCACCACAGCTGCACCTAGGGACCGACCGTGAAGTCTGTGTGGCACCTGTGGTGGTACTTACGTATACAGGACGCCATACATAGTGCATGTTTGTTTGATAACCAGTGGGACTAATCAAAATGCTGTTGTTTGAGATGAAGCATGAAAAAGAACATTAAACTTTGGGCAGTATGCTGCGAGCCTGCAAGCTTTTTTCGGTACCGTAGTTCGCCGTATCATAACGGTAATGTAGCGAAAGTGCGTCATAGCCAAATAGCACATGTGCAGTCTAGCCGAGGCTAGGCTAGCCTAGGCCTGAACTTATGGGTTATGTTGGGGTCTAACTTTTGAATTACGAAAGTCATGGAGATCATAAAATAGGTCGGATTCTTTTACATGAAGTTTTTTAGAATACATTGCATAAACCCCGCCAAGTATCGTTCATTTGGACCTATGTTAAATGAAGTTTATGTTAGCCCAAGTGTGTAGGCCTAACATTATGACTAACATTACCATGCAGCCTAGCCTACTCAGCCTAACAGAAACAAGTAACATGATCTGAAATTTTTATTTTGTGCACTCATAATACTAAAAGGGATGTAGTCAGCACTGCCGTGGAACTAGTTCAAAGTTCAGTTTACATGCATTATAGACTCACAAAACCTTAGCCTTATCACTGAGATGGGGTGTGTTGATTTTTGCATTTTTGTTTACAATTCCTGCAGACACACCAATCCCCCAAATTTTTAAAATACATCCTAAAAAATTTGTAATTTTTCCTGTTTAAAAATTTGATACAAATTCTTTAAATGTGCCACCATTTTGCACTTAAGAGTATTAAGACATAAAAATTTCCAAAAGGAAGGGGATACCCCCTCCCCCGGGCCGTTGGATTGTCCAAAATTGCGCCGCTGTGTTCCTATTTCTAGATTTCAAATGTTGGCAGGTCTGCTTGCCCATCTTTACGACAGAAAATTCAACTCTCTAAACACTCACCTGCTGAATTATAATATTGTTCATATTACACATTCCACTAGTTAATCTTAATAATAAAAAAAATCTAAAATGGAAAGGCCTAACGTTACAAGTTTGCATTATCTGCAGCATGTGTTGCATCGAGGGCAGGATCTACTGCGCTGCTGTACATGGGTTATTCTAGTACTAATACTACAGTAGACTGATGTTAGACTGAGGAATGCTCACAACAAATTCTTCGTATTGCGGTAGGCATTGTATATTTAATCATTTATGCCAGAAAGTTTAAAAATTACGCCGCGAAATTTTGAATGGTTGTAAAAAAGAAAATATTATCACGAAAAATTACGACGACTTTTCCAGAGAAATGCAAACCCTGTTTTTAAGAAGGATTCTAAATAATAAAGTAATAAAAAATATAACATGGAGGAAACTCATGACCTTAAAGGGCTTACTTGGTCATCCCAAATTGGTTTTGAAGTACAGGATGCATGCTGAAAATGTGTCCATTATTATTAAGTTGCAAGTTTTGGAGATACAAAACATAGCCAAATGGCTGTTTCACAGGTCTAATTCTGTCTTCTCAAGAATAAATCATGAGAGAGTAGCTGCCACCTACTCAGGACTGATTTGAATTCACACAAATGTCCACATAGTGCAGTTCCCTGGATATACTTGCTTCCTGGTTGGTTCCTTAAAGGTCCTGTGTTCCTTAAAGAATCTGTGTTGTATCCATATAGGTGAACTTCACTTAAAATGTCAGTACTATATGATATTACCACAAGTATACTTCATACAAAGATTAGATCATTTTTTGTTTCTGACTCAGCAAATGAATTGGCATTACATGGAAGTGCACAGTATGCTTTTCCTTTTGTAAACTATGCTCGTTCCTTAAATACTGGTATGGCATTGGTGTTAGCTGATACTTAGAGATAAAAAGGGTACCTAAAATAAAAAATTTCAAAAGTATATATGTTTCAAAGCATGAAGAGTTTATCAAAACGGTCCAACTTGTATCTACACAGGACATTCCTGAGCTGAGATATTAAAGGCACTCTGATCTCACCTAGACAGTAGCAATTCTCCCTACCAGTTAGCCTCTAGCCCCTCTTCCAATTCAAACCGAACCTCCTGTCTTATTACACCTCAGCCAAATCACAGTAGCCTGCACTGAGTTTAAATTGCTCTCGGCAATATTGTCAAACACAGTATTTGTGAGCTAAATTGGAAACACAGCTGACTGTACAAATCATTGTTGACCAACCAGAGTGGAATTGTATTGTTTAAACGACTGTCAAAGTACAGTTATCAACTGTATTTGGAACTCTGGGGATATTCCTAAATATGTTTGGTCAGAGAGTTGCAAGCAACTCTCTGTTTTGGGGGATGCCATATCCCCTTTAAATATTGAAGCTTATTCACTTAATTTCTCACGGTAGATTGTGCAGAAATTTATGTAATGTCGTTCTTGTACTACTCATATTACCATTTTTGTTTTTCTTATAATGTGAGTTGTACAAGAAGGACATCACAACTTATTGCACAATTGACTATTTCAATATAAGTGAATAAATGTTAACATTTTATATCTCAGCAACTGAGTAATCTATGAAAATTGGATGAATGAAATTCATTTTCCAACCTCTAAAACACATATTTTTGTAATTCTAGACTTGAGGTGCACTTTAAATATCAGATGTTGGTTATATGGGGTTTTTGATAATATGGGTACAGCACTAGTATTCGGTGCAATCATAAATCCTCACTAAATTCCATGAAGATGGGGGGGGTGGGGGGATTTAGGGTGTCAGAAATCCTGGTCAGTGGATTCTTCTCCCCTTGTCAGCTAGTGGTGAGTGTATTTGCATTTTTGAGAGTGCTCACAAATTGTGTGATAAGTGTTTTGCAAATAAAGCAGAAAATTGGTTTCTCTTTCCAGTTAATGTGTAAAAACTTTTCTCCATACTAGATATCTGGAATGACTTGTTCATCCTGTGTCAACCTGATAGAATCCACCTTGATGAAAAAGCCAGGAGTGATAAAAGCATCAGTTGCCTTGGCAACTAGCAGAGGGATATTTGAGTTCAACCCTGATTTAATCGGACCAAGAGACATCATTCAGATCATTGAGGTAGATAAACAAACCTTGTACCATAGCAATGTCTGTTTTGCCTTCTTATGTTTTTGCTTTCCATTTTAAGTAGGATTTCGTATTTTTGGTGTGAAAGATTTTGACATCTTCAAAACCATGATCTAAAGATGTAGAATTGTTGTTGATTCAAAGTAAAGAAGGTGGGTAATTTTATTTTCAAGAACAAGATCCTCTAGGAAAGAAATTTACTGCTTTTTAGCTCAAAAATAATTTGTACGCCCAAACTTTCACATTTTCAAATGATGCACCATTCATAACTCTTCTAAGTGCAATATTTGTGGGGAAGAAAAGTTATTGCTAGGGCATATTAGTGAGATTAAATGGTTTCATAATGATGAACTATGTTGAGGCAATTTAGACACAATGTTCATAACGTTTCCCTTTAAAGCTGGGGAAGCTGCTATGAGCAATTGTCTTTTGTATTACTGAGATGACAAATGAGGACCCATTTTGCTCCAGCCTTGTCCAGGCTGGAGCTTCCTGTTGTTGGGATTCCCTTTGTTCCATTAAGCTGCCCTTTGGTAAGACTCCCCTTTTGTTTGGGGAGGCCTGTAATTGTTGATGTGTTGGTATGTGTTGCTGTTGCAGGGTTCATTCGAGGGTTCAGTTTCTTTGCCCCGGGCTTGTCCTCTCGCCCCACAGGTTCCTGGTGAAATGAGGATCTGTTCTAGTTTTCTACCTAGTTTATATAAACATTAGCAATCTGATTGTGTCAAATATAATACCAGTATTCGGTGCAAAGATAGTGCTATTATATTGAATGCAGAATCTCATGATTAGGAAGAAGTGGTACATCAGTTTCAAGGTATAGATAGATAATTTAAGTGTTTTCACCATAGTACAATTTAGAGCACTGGAACCAGGAAATGAATTTCTAGTTGTTCGAAAGGCATATCTGGATAGGGGTTTCAAAGTGACACACAGTTATGTTTTTCAATGTGTCTTTCTTTCAGTCCATTGGTTTTAATGCAAAACTCCTCACAGCGGATCAAAAGAAAACTTCTGCAGTGGACCACACAGAGACAATTCATCAGTGAGTATTAAAGCCATATACTCATCACCCCAGTGTGGGGTATCAAAATTCCCAGTTAGTAACTGCTCTTTGATTGACACCAAAGTGTGAAAATTCAAAAGATGCCGAGTAGTTCACATTCCACACAATGCAGAGAGAGTGCTTGGATTACTCATTATAACCTTGTATGCTCAGCAGGACATGGCTTTGAAGCAATAAAACAGGTTTGTGTCTGCACAAGGAGGAACATTACACAGTTATGGGAGGAGCTACAAGTTGCAAAGTTGGGAGAATTGGAACTGTCTGGGATGACAAGATTAGCCCTTTAAATATAATTTGCCATGCCACTGATAAAAGACAGGGTTGCCACTTAGGTTCAGTGGGATTTTAGACTCTACTTCAGAGTCACATATGATGTGGCGTGTTGCACAGTGTCTGTATTCCTTTTGTTATTCCTTTATAAATTATCTGTTAATTACTTAATAGCTAGTTCTAGTTTGGTGTTTAATGTGGATATTTTCAAAGAATTAAATAGCTACTTTCAAAATTAACCCCTCAGCGCATCCCAAAATTGCAGCTGTCCTTGGAATGAAGGCAAAACTTACAAAGGATAGCATTACACCCACTTGACAGGTCCCTCTCTGTACGTCACAAATTTACATAAGTAGCTCATGTTTATTCATAATATAGGTAAAAAACAGTAATTATCTTGTAAAATGGTCAATATTTGATGGATTTTAATGGGAACTGTGGCTATTTTTATCATTTTTAATGCTTTTTACACCAAATAGGCAAGCATCACATTTACATGTCTACGGACCTTAAAAAGTTTCCTGCAATCAGAATGCTTGACAGTAACTAGGCAGACACAAAGAAGATAAGGCCTGACAAATGCATCCCGAGTGTATAGAAGTGTTTCACTGACATCACATGATCACACGTCTCTTTGGTTTTGAAGGGCAGTCGTCCATTGTGTCACAGTAGAATCTGTGGTTATGTCATGGGCGTGTGCTGTAAATAAGCTGCCTGCCCGTGTGTTTTGTTCTTCAGTGCAGGGAAATCTGAATCGTGTGATGTCATGTGAAATCCCTTTGTAGTAGCATAGGAGACCAGACCTGTTCTATATGATGTGGTGTTCTGTGTTTATGGCTACATTGGAGGCACAGGTGTAGAAATATCGTGTTTTGCCCTTCAGTGCAGGGCAATCCGAATCGTGTGATGTCACATGAAATCCCTTTATAGTAGCATAGGAGATTAGACCTATTCCATATGATGTCGTGTTCTGTGTTTATGGCTATGTTGGAGGCACAGGTGTAGAAATATGCTTACATGGTATATTGCACATGCTCTTGTATGGTTGTCAGACTTTAATTGATTGGTCACTTTGAGTATACCTGCAGTATATCTGCCCTTGTCATATTTCCCATCATGGCAGGTTTTTCTGTTGCCATTAGAAACATGACATGTAAAATGGGCCTGTCTGATGAATCTCATAACATCAGTCACACTTTTGTTTGCATGTCTGATTATTTGTGCTCAAGTATAAGTTTAACTTTGTTTTGTTTTTTTCCTCATCATTTACAGATGGAGAAGGTCTTTCTTTATGTCTGTTTTGTTTGGTATCCCTGTTATAGTCATTTTGATATATAGTATCTGTGTGGAGAGGGAACAGATTATGATCATTCCTGGTCTTTCTTTGAAAAACTTGCTTCTGTTTGCTCTGTGTACACCTGTTCAGGTAAGTGAATTGCCTACTTGTCATGCATTATTCCTTCATTAGTCAACTGCATTCATAAGATCACAGCCTACAAAACTTCAGAAGGGATTCTGAGTGGATTGCATATAGGTATATATGCTATTGAAATTCATAAATGTGAATACTACAAAAAAAAAAATTCCTAATGTTTTACTGAGTATTGACTGAATAAGTCTGATTACCATATGACTCCACGTCACAAGGTCAATAGGCTTTCAACCTGTGATTTCCTTCATGAGCAGTTAAGTCAGTGTGAAATTCTCATTGCAGTACTGTGAAAATTAAAAAGATAATAGCAACATTCTTGTGAAGGACCAGTCAAGAACAACTTTTAGCTCGGCTGATTTTATCTTGCAGATATCATAGGTTTATAAATATAGTGAAATTTGCAATTCGTAAAATCTTTTATGTCTTTCAGGTATATGTAGTGTAGTATGACCCCCACCCTCACAACACAGTAGTGCTTCTTATAGTAATCTGTTAACTTCTTGAAACCTTACATTTTAGAACTTTGCTTTTGCACTGAAATTTAGGGGTTCTTACCCATATTTCCTACCAAATGACAGCTTCTTGGACAAGGCCATCTCTGTCCCTCCTTTCCTTAGGTTCTCTCCAAAGGGAATGAACATCCATTTTGCTGACTTCTTGGAAAGTGAATGAGTAATCCTGTGTGTCTCTGATCAGACAAGCACAGTGCACAGCATAGCAGACTTTAATCATTGCTGAATGCGCCTAAGGGAATTATGGGAACTGGGAGTATAAACAAAAGAGTTGTGATGTCAGTTCTATTGTTTATTCTCCCAGTCCCCATGATTCCTTGGGTGCATTTAGCAATAATTAAATTCTGCTGTTGTAGAACTTATTGTCACAGTGGTTCTTAAGCAAACAACTCACAAGATATAAGGATGCAGCATTTGGTGAAATACAGCAAAGAATTTTTAGGAAATAGCTTCATGTTAGATTGTGCTTCAGTAAATAAAGGAAAAGAAACTCATTCATTTGATGAAAAACTTAAGATTGCTGCATTAACATTTAATGTGAACTAATTGTCCAGTTTGTTGCAGGTAAATATTTTTACATACAAGCCTACAAGTCTTTGAAGCATGGAGCAGCTAACATGGATGTTCTCATCGTCATGGCAACATCAGTAGCCTACCTCTATTCCTTAATCGTTGTGTTGATTGCCATTGTCAGTAGAGCTGCTACCAGTCCAATGACATTTTTTGATGAGCCTCCTATGCTGTACATATTTGTCACTCTTGGCAGATGGCTGGAACATCTAGCTAAGGTAAAGATTCAGGATTTCTGTAATGATAAATAATGACTGTTGTTGCCATAGTAACATTTATTAAAGCACTTAAATTGTTCACACTTAAAGGGAATTGAAGAAGTGAATCAATAAGTTACTATGAATCCTGGAAATGACTTCAAACTTCTTAAATATTCTGGCACAGTGGTACAGAATTTCAGTAATCTGAGGCTCTTTGAGGATAAGGCTCATCTAGTATAGCCTGTGGTATAAGACCGAATTTCTGCTAGCAGAATATCTGACTGTGAGCATACTGTAATGTAATTCCTTCATCCGGAATTAAGACAAACTTGTTTTCTGCACAGACTAGTATTAATTTTAACAATTGTGCACAATTGTGCACCAGTTTCCTCTATTTTTTGTCATACAAGAAAGAAATTGCCCCAAAAAACTTTGACAAGACTAACTTTTAGGATGCTCAGTGAGACATCTGGGTCACAGGTAAAGGAACATGCACTGGAGACAAGAGTTGTACAGCTGCTAGTAAACTGTTGCAAGATCCCCAAAAGCAATGACAGTAAGGATAATTGTGTCACCATGAGTTTAATCATGTCGATTTGATAAAGTGGAAAGTTCTTTGTGATATCTATTAGTGGAGGGAAAAAAGCTATCATAAAATAAAAGCAAAATGTTTCTGAAAAATAAAATCTGAGACTTAATTTCAACAACTGTAGAAAAACTGTGGGTGGGGGATCTAAGTTGATTCATGTAGGGTAGGGGATCCTCAAGTGTTTGGGACCATTTAAATTTAGTCTGTGCATAGTAATAATTGTAGTGGACAGAATCCATATCTGTGCAACAATAAGTGAAAAAGTTATTGGTTTCCTTGAATTTTCTGTTGGTTATTTTTATGCCATTCACAGGCTGCAAATGGCCTTAGGCTTTCACTTAAGAACCTAGGAGGAAATGTTTGAAGTACATGCATGGTGAACACAGTTAGCTTGAAGATTTGTAAGTCATTTTATATGACGGGTAGTTACAATATAAGTACCTTACTATTGTAAAAATTTGATGTTACTATTTTGATTGCCTGTTTGCTTCCACCTCTCTCAGGGAAAAACTTCTGAAGCTCTAGCAAAATTAATCTCACTTCAAGCAACGGATGCCACCTTGGTTAATGTAAATGAAGATGGTACTTACGGGAAGGAGGAAGTTGTATCCGTTGAGTTACTACAGAAAGGTGACATCGTGAAAGTCTTTCCTGGGGAGAAGATTCCAGTTGATGGGAATGTGATTGATGGAACTTCAATGGTGGATGAGGCACTTATAACAGGAGAGTCATTACCAGTTACTAAAAAGATAGGTGAGATACCACCAGCTTGTACCATATAATGTGGGTTGGGTATAACAGGAGAGTCATTACTAGACACTAAAAAGATAGGTGAGATACCATCAGCTTTAACCATAGATCATGGCATGGGCGTGGATCCATTTCCTAAAGTGGGGGGGACTTTTCACCATTTGGGAATCGCTGTCCTGGGGGAGAGGTCTAAGGGGAGGGGTTGTCCCCTTCCCCTTTGGAAAATTTTTACTCACGTAAGGTGGACTAGATGCAAAATGGTGCTGCATTTGGTGCTAAATTTGAAATGAATATATTACCAAGAATTTCTACTTTTTTATTTTCATTTTGCTTGCTTAAGTGAATTTTTTACTCAGCCCTTGGGATAAATCAGAACTACACTTCATGAAGTGAGTAAACAGTTAATTGTTAGACTTTTTACCATTTATGAATCGCTGTCCTGGGGACAGGTCTAAGGGGAGGTTACACCCCTCCCCTTTGAAGAAAAAATGAAATTGGAAGGTGTCTATATGGCAAATGATGCCATATTTGGACGAAATTTAGCTTTTAATATGTAGTGTCAATTCGTAGTTTTCATCATTTTTGAAAAAGTGAGGGGGACTTTTTGGCGATGTCCCCCCTTCCAAAAAAGTGAGGGGGATGCGCCCTCCCCCTCCCCGTTCCCCCCTCCCATGATCTACCCCCATGGATCATGGAGGTAGAAGGAAACTGATCATTTTAATGCAAAGACAGTCAGGTCAGTCTTAAGTTTGATTACAATAGGAATATTGCATGATAGATCAAACCTAAGATCAATTGTAACTCTTTATGAAACATGGGCCAGGTTACATAACCATTTTGCCATTTTTACATGTAGCTGATGAAGGTAAGGAAAGTTTTCCAAGTGACACTTCTATAATTGTCTACTTTCCTATTACTTCATTCCTTAGGAAGTACTGCTATTGGTGGAACAATAAACCAAAACAGCTCCCTCTATATAAAAGCTACTCATGTGGGTTCCGACACAACAATATCAAATATTGTAAGGCTTGTAGAGGAAGCCCAAACTTCCAAGGTAAGTTTGTCTACCTTTTATCTGTAGAATGTAATTTTCATGTTATGCATTTATGTTTAATTTTAATTGCAAGCCTAACTTGAAATATTGGAAAAAGGTAACAACATTTGCTAAGTTGAACTTATTCAAAACTAATAATTTATTTCTGTTTGTGGCTACAACATGTTGTAGAAGATAAGCAATCTGTTGGTTTTCTGGATTTGATAATTTCGTTTTAGTTAGAGATGAACCAAGGGAATGCTCAAACATTTTAACAACTGCATTGCCTGTGATGTAGACTCGCATTCACTTCCTCCCTTGAACAGTCCAATTAAAAGTTAAAAGATGTATTTATTCCAGTAATTGTAGTAATATGCTCATTTCTGTTGTGTATACGTTAGGTATAGCCATCAAATGCTCAAAAATTGTTTAATATATTTCTCATTTGACAGGCTCCGATTCAAAGATTTGCTGACAAGATTGCGGGTGTTTTTGTTCCCTTTATTGTCATCATCTCTTTTGTGACACTCTTCTGCCATCTTATGACTGGCTACCAAAACCCTCACATGATGCATGCCCATAAACCTCAGTACAACACTACTGTAAGATGAGCAAACTTTTGTTTGTTTAATTTTTTGATTTAAATTTAATTAATGCAACCTTTGATGAATGTATCAACCCCTTGACACACTGTCCATGATTTCTCATATTAAAATTTGATTGTCCATGATTCCTCGTTCTAAAATTTGATACATTGCAATTAAAGGGAAATATTGCATTTGTTTTACAGAAATTTTTCATATATTATAAACCAATACTAACAGATAAAGAATGATAGGTGATTCAAAATAAGGCAGTACAGTAGCTTTCTTTTCAAGAAATAAGGGTCGCACATTAAGTAATTCGATTATTTGTTGCATGAAAGTAATTTGTTCACCCATACTTTCAAAAAATCAAATGATGCAACATCCATTGCTCTTGTAATGTTTAATATTTTGAGGAGGTAAAGATATTGCTAGAGTTTATTGGTGAGACTGAAAGGTTTAATAATGATTTATGGTATTTTCTTTGTATGCCATATTGGTGCATTTTAAATGCAATATTTACCTTTAAGTTTACACTGGTTGAGGCATCCAACTTAGGATATGAGATTTGACATTACTGCAACATATGCCCAAACCCTGGAAAAAGAATTCTAAGGATGGAATTTCTTGCTACTTTTCAAGTAGCCTAAGTCAGTTGTGTATACAGAAGGGAATGCAAAATATCCTCCAGTGCATAGACCTGCTCCAATATTTTTTGGAAGGAGGGAAGTGCTCATGTAGTTTCATCTTCTAACCCAACAACAACCTTTAAGTACAACTGTTGTGTTGAAGTTAAATCGTTTCAAATGAATTTTGTGTAAATACATGGCAATCACATGACACAAGAAGAATTGTATTAGGTTGACCAGGTTTTTGACTGTTTTTTCCTCAGGAGGGGAGTGATATTCATCAGATCATCTTCATTTGGCAAAATTCTTTCCAGTGTGCTATTGCTGTTCTATGTATTGCTTGTCCGTGTGCTTTGGGTCTTGCCACCCCTACTGCTGTTATGGTGGGTACAGGAGTAGGTGCTATCAATGGTATTCTGATTAAAGGTGGTGAACCATTAGAGCTTGCTCATAAGGTAAGGCCATGCTTCAGTACGTAATAATATGTTCCAATAAATAACCATTTAATCTGTGATTAGTTACTATTCTCTGTAAAATAGTACCAGCTGTCTGTCATTATTGTAAAAGTTTATATTGGTATCAGTACTTTGTATTAGCAGAAGTCCTTTATGAGGGAGGGGGTGGGTCTGGGGGAAAATATGGGCTGCAGCAGGAGGAGACATGTCAGCCAGTCATTTTATCTTTACACAGTTATATGTCACCTTGAAATATAGAATCCATTTTTTGAGATGTGTGTGTTGACTTTGCAGGTAAAGACTATTGTGTTTGACAAAACTGGAACAATTACAGAGGGGTCTTTGCAAGTGACAAGAGTAATCCTGTTGCAAAGTAAAGCTAAGATGTGGTTAGTCCTGGACAGATTGTTAGCCATTGCTGGAACTGCAGAGGCAGACAGTGAACATCCAATTGGTAGAGCTATAGCTAGTTATGTTAAACAGGTATGCTTTCACATTGAAATTATAAAGAAGACAATTTTTAACATAAACGTAAACTGTGGAAAGTCTCCAAAATAATATTGTAAGTATAGATTCGTTTGCTCGGATGCCCTACTCTTTGTTCTTTTCTTTTACATTTTAAAATGTCAGACTTGATCATAGATTTTTTATACCCTTTTAAAGTAAACACTGCTTAATGATAGTTGATTTTTCGTTTATTCACTTATTTTTATAAAATTTTTAAATGTCAGGCTTGAGTGTGATGTTGAGATACTGTAAATGAGGCACAGATACATAGATATATAAATATATAAAAATATATAACGCTAATTCCCACCTTAGGGCGAAAGTCTTTATATCTCCCTACTTTAAGGCGAAAAAAAAAAAATTAAATATGTAAGCATATATTTCGCCCAAACGTCTCCAAGATATAATCAACGTTATTTCAATGGCCTGCCATCCGTACATGTTACAGATATGTGTCCGTAGATTTGTCGACTTTGAAGTAATTGCATATAGATTGTGTGTTTGAAAGGACGTTACCATACGTTAACGTATTCCTATATAAAAAATGTGTGAAAACATTAAGGAGAATCCGTTTTTTCGCCCCATTTTTTTTTTTCGCCCTATGGTCGACTTTTCAACAACTTCTTTCGCCCTAAGGTGGGAATTATGGAAATATATATTTTAATCGCTTTACTTTAAAATTTTAATAAAATTTGATTGCTCTCTGAGATTTGGACTTCCAGGAAGGCTTCATGGCCGAACTGGTTAAGGCATCTGCATATTAAGCGGAAGGTCTGGGGTCGAGTCCCAGTGGAGCTGGTTACTATCGAAGGGAAACCTATGCATTCATGATGGCGTGTGTTTGTGACCCTTTGCTCGTTAACATGATATCTCAAGAAGGGAAACTCTGACAGTTCTCAAACTTGGTACATAGATGCCCCATATTAAGAGGAAGAACCCTATTGTTTTTGGCGGGGGTCAAAGGTCATCTGGGGTCACCAGGGGTCAAACTTCTAAAACTTTGTTAACACTATATCTCATGTTAGGAAGCTTGGATTAATTTCATACTTAGTACATTGATGCGTTATGGTGAGAGGAAGAACCTTATTGTTTTTTGCAGGAGTCAAAGGTCATCTGGGGTCACCGGGGGTCAAAATCTGAAAACCTTGTTAACACGATATCTCAAGTTAGGAAGCTTGGATTGATTTCATATTTAGTATGTAAATGCTTTATGGCAAGGGGAAGAACCCTATTGTTTTCTGTTGGGGTCAGAGGTCATCTGGAGTCACCAGGGGTCAAACTCTGAAAACCTTGTTAACACCATATCTCAAGGTAGGAAGCTTGGATTGATTTCATACTTAGTATGTAGATGCATTATGGCAAAAAGAAGAGCCCTATTGTTTTTTGCGGGGGTCAAACGTCATCTGGGGTCATGGGGGTCAAAGGCCGAAAACCTTGTTAACACTATATCTCAAGGTAGGAAGCATGGATTGATTTTATACGTAGTATGTAGATGCATTATGGTGAGAGGAAGAACCCTATTGTTTTTTGTGGGGGTCAAAGGTTATCTGGGGTCACCAGGGGTCAAACTCTGAAAACCTTGTTAATATGATATCTCAAGGTAGGAAGCTTGGATTGATTTCATACGTAGTATGTAGATGTGTTATTGCAAAAGGAAGAACCCTATTGTTTTTTGTGGGGGTCAAACATCATCTGGGGTCACTGGGGGTCAAAGGCCGAAAACCTTGTTAACACTATATCTCAAGGTAGGAAGCATGGATTGATTTTATACGTAGTATGTAGATGCGTTATGGTGAGAGGAAGAACCCTATTGTTTTTTGTGGGGGTCAAAGGTCATCTGGGGTCACCAGGGGTCAAAATTTGAAAACCTTGTTAATATGATATCTCAAGGTGGGGAAGCTCGCATTGACTTCGTATGTAATATGTAGATGCTTTATGGTGAGAGGAAGAACCACATTGTTTTTTTGCGGGGGTTGAAGGTCATCTGGGGTCACCAGGGGTCAAACTCTGAAAACCTTATTAACACCATATCTCAAGGTAGGAAGCTTGGATTGATTTCATACTTAGTATGTAGATGTGTTATGGTGAGCCTATTATTTTTTGTGGGGTCAAAGGTCATCTGGGGTCACAGGGGGTCAAAGGCCAAAAACCTTGTTAACACTATAGCTCAAGGTAGGAAGCTTGGATTGATTTCATACGTAGTATGTAGGTGTGCTATCGTGAGAGAGAACCCTCATTGGTTTTGGTGGAGGTCAAAGGTCATTTAGGGTCTGCAAAGGTCAAAATGCAAAATTTCCC
>WURT03236447.1:0-26333 GCA_009936505.3 Holothuria glaberrima | reverse complement strand
CTGACAGTTTGCCCCCCCCCCCCCACTTTTAAAGACGGATCACCGCCCCTGAAGCTTATTACTTTTGATTTTTAGTTTTTACAACTATATTAAGGTAGGTAAAAAGAATTAACCCCGTTGATTATTATTTTCTAGATCTCAATTAGAACTCAGTCCTAAAAAATGCTAGAAAGTATGAAGATGACTGGAAAGATGGCAATTAGTGCATGACTTGTTTTTAACCAGTGTTTATGTACTGGACACTGAGTGGAATGTTTGAAGGCTCGTGATTTTGCTTGTGCCACTGCAAGGAATTTGTGGAAATCTTTTTATTTTTCTATTGTTGCCTTAATCGTATTCATTTTGATCGAGTTGCAAATTTTGAATCAGCAGAGAGGGCTGAACTGAGTAGATTATATCACATTGAGAAGAGTAAAACAACACCTCACCATCCTCAAGGTAACGGAGTATGCGAAAGGGAGGTAATATTAGAATACCACCTCCCTGGTTTAACAGAACACTTATTTCAACTGTATTAAAGTTATTTAAACACAAGAAAAGTCATTGGTCATTGTTTTTTCCCGATCTTACTAATGCGTATAACTGAACGAAACACATAACCGCTTTTTAATCACCGTTTTGCGCAAGTTATGTTTGGAAGAAATGGGATTACGTATTGATACTCATTTAAATTCATAGCCTACATTACTGACCAAGAGTCATGTGACGATTGGTGGGTAGATGTACATTATGATAGATCTAAGAATGCCTTTGCTATAGCTCAAAACTATGCAGCCACCTCTACATCTTCCGCTAAGAAAGAGTATGATAAAGAATCGAGCGATGCACCTCTTTTCCCTGTGAGGTGTTTTAGTCAGGTCTTTTATAGCCAGGAGCAGCAAAGAAAATTGGAGATCAATTGAATGCAGTCCACTACATTTTTGTCGATCATGTTGCACACGTGACTGATATTTTAGTACTGTGTTATAGTTAGACGCGGTTTATGCATGGCATTAATTTTTCAGAAATATTCGCACATAAAGCATGACGGACATGTGAGAATTAATGTAGAGTTCCCTTCTCCGGTATATTCGTGATTCCAAATACTTTGGACGTTAATGTTCGTTACCGTAATGTAAAGGTAGCTATTAAAACGTAAGTTCTTAAATTTCTTAACCGATGTGACGATTGCTATTCCCTAGAGTACAACAAGGAAGATGTGTTCTACAGATTTTTTTTTTATATTTTACTAGATAGCTTGATTAATCATGTGTTTTCACTGATGTATTAATTGTTGTAGTGTTTCTTTTATATGTTTAAAAATCATGCTTACATGCATACGTGAATTTTGGCGTTGTAAAACCTGTAAACTACTTCATGTTTTGAAACAATACGAGATCATTGTATCTATTTAGTTGAAATGATTTTTGCTAATGATATGAAATTACTTTTCCGAGATATGAAAGACTTTTATCAAACATTTCCGGGGACCTGGTCATGACTGTATTAAGGCCAGACTTCCCAAGATTATTCTTAACTAGGATTTCATAAACGCAATGGTTACTCCAACCCCTGATTTCGTTCTCAAACATATATTTAAAGTAATGCTTCTTTGTTACCAAACTTCCAAGCATTCGGAAATCCACCTGTCATCCGTAGCCGTTGTTGGTTTTTGTAATTAACCTTCCTACAAACGAGGCCAGTAACCAAGGGGAGGGGGCATTTGGGGGCCAGGCCCCCTGCTCCTTGACTTGGCCCCCTGCTCTGCAGCCATGATAGTCAGACCCCTGTGCAATAGCACACTTTCAAATTTTGATATTTTTCTCAACACATTAAGTGAAAAAAGGTGCCCTTAAATTCTTAATCCCACCATTGTTACGGCGTAGCGGATAAGAACAGTGGGACGTGATGTGGCTGCACAGGCCAACACTGTCAACACTTGAGAAGTTCTTGCAACGTTACGAGTTTCGTGCATCCTCACTTATGTTTCACACAAGACCTACGTATAAAGTGCGTATATTGTCACGTCTGCGTGAACGAAACTCTGAATTTGAGGCTGTCACCTTCCTTTTTGTTTTCGTTAGGTTAGGCTTATTGTTCCGACAAGTGAAATCTCAAGTGGCTTTGTGAAACTATTGTAATGTTAAGTGTAATAGAAGGGACCCTGATTTTTTTAATTATAGGAAATAGGGACATTACGAAAGACGATTTTCCGTTTAAATTTAGGAGTTGGTTTCGTACCACTAAGTCCTTATAATGAAATCAAATAACTATTTTTAAAGATGTTTGGCTTCATAAAATTTAAACCTAGCCTACAGCACACTGACAATAATCATTGAGGAAAATCAGTGGCATAAACTGGAGTATTCATCTAATTTTCACTTTGGATGGATCCGGCTTGTCCTTCCAACATCCAACTATACTTTCTTAAAATTTCCCATTGAACTATTGCCAAAAGTTTTACCTAGATGTACATGAAAGTATAATGTGTTGACGAAGTGAACAACGTTTAGTCAGCGAGGTATTATAGACACGTTTCCGATTTATTTTTTTTATGTAGAAACTGAAACACTCTATTCCTTTTTGTATTTCATATGACGCATGTATTCACATCACGTTGTGTTTCATTGTAATTGATCTTGTGACGAAGGAGAGGGTCAGTAACGTTTTCGGGAATTTCCAACTTTACTTACAATGCTCACTTGACTCCATCAACAGTGTCAAGAAATATACTTTAAGATTATGGATACCAATAAATATGAAAGCTTGAAGACAGCTACTAGTCTGATAGATGGATGAGTGCCTGACAAATTACTTTAATTAGAAGGCAATGTACCGAAGGAGAGTCAATAATAACAGACATAAGCCTTAGATATGAAACATAGTGAAGATGGGTTTGATCAGATCAAGACGTTGAATAATTTGCATTCAGTCAGAAAAAAGACTTTGTGACAGTGAAATAGGGTTGTTCATTGTGTTAGGACGAAACAAGAGTGTCAGCAGCTTTTTCAAAAGTGTGGTGGACATAACCTTGACGAACATCATTAAAAGAAAATCGCAAAGCCCTCCCAACAAGCCTGGCCTAGAAAGAAATCAATCTTAGAAGATCTGAGGAGTAATCAGAGGCAATTTCGATCATTTTTATTAACTGAAGGCCATTTTAAGCTTGATTTTATTGAACTAGCTATTTTGTAAGCTACAGCATTTAATATGTTCCTACTACTTTTGTTCAGCTTCTGGATAAAATGGGGGGGGGGGTTAAGGGAAGGAACAAACGATATGATATCCCTTCACCATCAAAAGTGGGGTGCATGTCCCACTGTCCCCCACCTGTTGACGCCTATGGGACGGAACAGTTTCTTTTATATCAAACAGATGAACAGAGACAAACACTAAATTAAAGTACTCTATTCCTAAATTACCTCTTCCTGACATTAGGTTCTCTCAAAGAATAGAATTTTTTTGTTATCACAAAGCTTTATTTTCCGTTTACCGCAAAATGAGGATTTAAATATAGCCAAAACAGCAGCCAAATTCTGTAATCAGCGAGTCAGATATTTTAGGCTTATAGGCTTAAAATGCAAGTCGTAAGTCATATGTGCTATTTGTTTGAACGGAGGAACACCTTCGTGTGATTTTTTCTTTAACAACAAAAAGTTCCACATTATTTAGACTTTTTAGTTCAAGTTTAAGAGATTACTTCCAAACAAATTTCTGCCAAACAGTGTCTTTTCCCAGCAATTAATAGAGAAATCCACGGCTTAAAAATGCGAAAAGTGAGTATGATAATAAAAAAATACGACAGAGCTCTGCTGTTAGCAACGCAAAAGGCAAAACCCCGCCTTGCGTTGCTATTCTCTGCTATCGCGCTCACTTATTGTCGTGTCTCTTGGCTTCCGACAAATAAATTTCTTATCATGTAATTGGTATTTGTGTATAAGAACAAGAACTCAAATAGCTGGTATTAAGCTTTCATATTTATTGGTATCCATAATCTTAAAGTATATTTCTTGACACTGTTGATGGAGTCAAGTGAGCTTTGTAAGTAAAGTTGGAAATTCCCGAAAACGTTACTGACCCTCTCCTTCGTCACAAGATCAATTACAATGAAACACAACGTGATGTGAATACATGCGTCATATGAAATACAAAAAGGAGTAGAGTGTTCCAGTTTCTACATAAAAAAAATAAATCGGAAACGTGTCTATAATACCTCGCTGACTAAACGCTGTTCACTTCGTTAACACATTATACTTTCATGTACATCTAGGTAAAACTTTTGGCATTAGTTCAATGGGAAATTTTAAGAAAGTATAGTTGGATGTTGGAAGGACAAGCCGGATCCATCCAAAGTGAAAATGAGATGAATACTCCAGTTTATGCCACTGATTTTCCTCAATGATTATTGTCAGTGTGCTGTAGGCTAGGTTTAAATTTTATGAAGCCAAACATCTTTAAAAATAGTCATTTGATTTCATTATAAGGACTTAGTGGTACGAAACCAACTCCTAAATTTAAACGGAAAATCGTCTTTCGTAATGTTCATGTGTTTTCTATATTTGCAGACTTAAATCTCAGAATTGGGACACATCATACAATAGTTCAGTTAAGGACTTATGATGACAATATGGCCATGAAAGCAAGCATGCGAGGGATTAACAATGTTACTTTGCTGTATAAATTAAAGTGAACAAATTAAACGGAGACAGACATTTCAATTTTTCTATTCTATCTAAATTACCACAATATGGCATATAAATTAAAAGGCAGAAAGTTCTTTCATAGTCTAAACATCTCGTACCGGTACTTTGTGCAGATGTAGGTGCAATGCAGTTAGAGTGAAGGCACAAATTGTAGATATAATGAACTACTTCAAAATGAAGATAATTTCTAAATATATCTCAAGTTATCCCTTTTTTCCGCCTGTTTTGTACAAATGTGGGTTGTTTTGTCACGGCTGGTTGGGGATATGTGATTTGTGTCGCATCTTGTCTGAAATTAGTGTTTTTCTGTTTTGATCTAAGTTTTTTCTGTGATGTAATCATTTGTGTCTTATTATAATAGGTGTTCCCTTCCTCACAAGATCTATCTTAGAACTTTCTTAGGAAACTCCTCAATCATTGCTCTTATGTAGTTCATTTATACCTTTCCTTATTATTTTTTACGACTATACTTCCTGCATCTATTGTTAAACTTACCATGGTTGTTATCTCTATTTTTGTGCATTTTTTCATTGATTATAGTAAACTAAGTTGCATTGAAATTGAAGGCAGGTGAAATTTCTGAATGTCATATTGACTTGGAGCGGAATTATGAGAAATTAGAACATTCAATTTATAGGGAAAAGTTAACAGAGAATATTAAACGCGCCATAAATGAGTTCATACACTTGGCATAGCCATAGGTTGTTCCATTGTTAACATTTGTAAACAGTTCTCAGGAATAATCAAAATTTACGATGAGGTAACTGTGGATAGAGAATCTTTGTGAATTAAGCAGTCCCGTGTCTGCCCTCAGTCTTCGTAGTTGTGGCTCCTTCTAATCTTAATGTTGGTGAGACCAGACCTCCCCCACAGAGATGGAGAGGGTCGGCTGGGGGTGGAGGTGGTTGTAACAATATCTCTCGTGTTTGTAGGTGCTGCATAGCAAACTATCGCCCCACATAGCTTATAAGACTGTGTCGTTTCCTAGAGTCGCTAAGCTACATCCATTTTAAAATGAGCAATTTTTATTTGGATGTCACCTAATAATTGAATAAACTAAACAGTTTTCGTAAACATTTCTAGATATAAAATGACAGCAAGGGTATGAATAGAAGCACTACAGTAAAAATTTTCGATGTTTTGATACGGCTACAAAACATCACCATGGAACTGAATACGAAGAAGTTAAAGGAATATAGGGCATCTAATATGCCTAACATTTCAAATAAGACTTACTACAAGTCACGTGCCTTTTAGAAATGGCAACTTAAGCTAAAATTATTAATATGCCAATATTTCGACAGCGAAAGAAGTACAAATGCGTTTTGCATTAGGCGTTGCTAGCCGTTTGTTTATGGTAGTAAAATGTGATCCTCCCTCACTTCTGGTTAAAAAAAAAAAAAAAAAACAAGTTCCACACCAACTCAGATGTTTCATGTCCGAGAACACCACTGTTTCCAAGTCCCTTACTTTGATAACCCTATCTACATTCTATTCATGCAAAATGAGTTTTGGAGTTTCTTCTTGAAAATTGAAACGTACGGTTTTATGAATATAAATGGCAATTCGTATAGAGCTTCATGGTTTTGGAAAAAAATTGTGTGTCTAATGAAATACAAGCACGCCAAATACTTTCTTGAATGTATTTAAAAGCCTATTCGTGCCACTTAGTAATGTGACTTACTTTACGCCCTCCTTTTCCCTCTGTCATTCGCATCTTTCCCCCATCCACCCATCAACTCTAAGGAGGTATTTTGATCCTGTAACCGAGCTTGGATCGGTTCTGGGTAAGCCAGCTTACACAGAACGTGCTGCAAACTCGTTACTAATTTTAATATACGTAACCTTCGTTGCTTATCCTCTAATATAACGTCAGTGTCGGTTGTAAAGTACACGGTGTACTCAATCTGTATGATCTATTCTTCAATACGAAATTTTGCTCCCTACCAACGCTACAAATTTACCTCTGCTGTTCATTTTAATAATATCACTATTTTAAAAATACATGCAATGTTGGAACCCTGACAGAAGGGCATTCACAATGATACCTTGATTATGGCCTTCAGATAGGAAAAGTTTTGGAGGAAATGCTGGCCATTGATGTGGACCTTATCGTTACCTAAGGCTACATGCAAATGCCCCTCAGTGTTCTGTTTTTAATTGTCAGGAAGAAAATCTGTAGCCTGAGGTTTTTACTCATTTCAGACGCAAAACAGAGATGGCAAGGTAAAAACGAAGAGCGAAGGTGATGATGAAGAAGATGAAGAAGCGGAAACTGTGGGAGGAAGGCTGTCTCAGACTGTTAAAAAAGAAGAAACTTCTTCAGATGGAGAAATTACTTCAGATGGAGAAACAACTTCAGATGGAGAAACAACTTCAGATGGAGAAATTACTTCAAACAGAGAAATTACTTCAGATGGAGAAATTACTTCAGATGGAGAAAATACTTCAGATAGAGAAATAACTTCAGATGGAGAAACTACTTCAGATAGAGAAACAACTTCAGATGGAGAAACTACTTCAGACAGAGAAATTACTTCAGAGGGAGAAAATACTTCAGATAGAGGTATTATTCCAGATGGAAAAATTACTTCAGATGGAGAAACTACTTCAGAGGAAGAGCTGTTAGAAGCAGGAAGAACAGGTATGAAATCGGTTAAGACAGAAGAAACTGTATCAGATATCAAAACGGAAGAAGGGGGTAAATGTTAGGCGTTTAACATCTAGCTTTCTACATTGCTCCATTAAATGTAAAGATATGTTAAGTTACTTTTAAGTATGTGCTGCGTGAAATGATTGGGGAAAAGCAACAAATTCATGTAACGTTGAAAGTTAAATGTCTGTTGCAGGTATTACCCGAAAGGGAAATTTTAGATAGCGTAGTGTACTTCAAAAATAATTTTTACATGCAAACATTAAAACAGTTAATTTGAAGATGAAAATTTTACATTTCAGTCGGAATAATAACGTACAAGGATCGTCAAAAGTTATATTATCATTTTTCATCAACAGTTATTTACAATCGAAGCAACGTTTATTGTAATATTTGTTTCATTTTTTCTTCATCGAAGTCCTCACTTTCTATTTACATAAGGTCTCCTCGAAAGGAAAGAACAGAAAACTGTAACAGAAAGGCTGTATGTGAAAAAAGAAACTGCTTCAGACTTAGAAAAAAGGGTTTCAGAAGATGGAAAACCAGTTGTGAAGTCTGTAAAGACAGAAGGAAAAATATCAGATATTAAAACGGATTATTTGGCAAAAGGGGCACAGGTAAGGCGTTTAAATCTGGCTCTCTTCATTGCTGCTCTAATTCATAACTTTTGCAATACAGAGATTTGTTAAGTTACATTTACGTACGTGCTGAGTGTGCTGATTTGGGAAAAGCAACAGACTCATGTAACGTTAAAATGTATGCATGTCTGCTGCAGGTATCACCCAAGAGGGGCATTAGAGATGTACTTATTGTATTCCAAAGTATTTATTACGTGCAAATATTAAGACATAGTTAATTTGAAAGGGTTAAAAGTTTACATTTCTGTGGGAAAAATAACATACTGATACTTACTCGCTAAAAGTTATATCATCATTCTTTTGTCAACAATTATTTGCAATCGAAGCATTGTTTAATGTAATATGTGTTCATTTTGCATCATCGAAGTCAACATTTCTGATTTTTATTTTGCTTAATGTTTAGTACGTTATGTAAACAAGTATGGGATGATGGTATGATGTTGCAGCATAAGTTTAGTTTATTTTATTTCCAAGAAACGAGTGTAACATAATGATCAGCCCGTAAAACTAGAAAAAGGACCAAAGATTTAGAACCACCTGCATTTAAATTATTTATTGTTATAAACTTTAGGAAATCTGGGGAGAAACTGCGTTATAGAGGTATACAAATATGTAAACAATCCAATTGCAAGAAATTGTGAAATAAGGACAACAGTTTTTTGTTACCAGGGAATGCGTCCGGAGTTCTGAACATCAATTTTTGTTAAGTAAATGCACACTCGTAAATAAAAAAAATCGTTTTATTCAACTCAAATTTCTTCCTAATACATACTTTAATTATTGAACAGTCCCTCAGTTAGATGATAAACCATTGAAAACGTATACCTTAGAGTTAACTTGACTGTTCTTACTAGAATAATTGCAACATTTAGACTTTCATTTTCAGGTATGGAAAGTAGCTGCTCAACTGATCTTAAAGAAGTAATAAAACTCCTAGAACAGGTTTCCTTCATCTTGCCACAACTTGAAGATATTATCGCAGAAGAACACGACAGTCAAAAAGACGATCATTTAAAGGCTTTTACACTTTTCAGACTAAAAGAACTTTTCATATTGCAACTTGATTATCTAGCAACTGTTGATCGTTTCAAAAATGTGCAGTCTAAATCATCTAAACTTCTTGATACTGGACGGGCTTTGGACGTGTTGGAAATATATGTTTGAAAAAATATCAAGGTGAGTATCACGTTGTGTCTGGAAGAAAATGAGAAGTGCGCAAAGTCAAGTTTGTAAGGAATGTAAGGCTGTATTCGACACACTGTTCTGGAATAGAGAACAGTGTTCTTGTACGAGTGGATCACGAAAGAACACGTTCTTGAACTGTTCTTGCACCCAAATCTCACACCACCTCGGATGGTGGTGCAGCGAGAACAAACATAAACAAAGATGGCGGAAATGTCTTCTCACGGAAGAAATGCTAGGGAAATCTCAGCACAATACCCTTCGTAAATTTATTCAAGTCTTTCAAATGTACGCGACAGGAGTAAATGACCTAACTACAGACTTGCGAGCTTATTATGAAAAATTAACGAAGTTAATAGTGAAAGTGTAAAACGGTATACGGCGGCACGGTAGCGTCTATGTACCGAGAAAGACGTTAGTAGACCAATACCGTAGGCTTACACTGGCTCAGCAGTATTCCTTTCGTTTACTAAGTAGGCCATCCACAGGATGTACGTATGTAATATCATGCATGTACTCAATTCAATGTTCTTGAAATAAGGTTCTCTGAAGTTCGATACCAAGATGATAAGTGCACAGTACGTGTACCCATGGTAACTGCACCTGCACTGTAGTGTTCGTGTTTGAATACAGCCTAAAAGTACGTTGAGCTAAAAGTTTTGAAGGAATTAATTCGTTTAAAATGGTTGTTGGCATGTAAATGCTGTACCTGCCTGTTAAATATAAAACGTTAACATACATCAAATATTGACCAGCCTACAAGGCAATTTGTGAGCTGGAAAAGAACCAAAGTTATGTCCTATGATATGCTTTGATTGTTTAACCTTAACATTTTGAGAACAGATGATATGTTATCGTGGCCTACCGTTTTATTGGAAGAAGCTTTGAAATACTTTGAAAATGTCCACATTAAACACAAAACTAAAACCAGCTGGTAGGTAATAAATAGGTAATTATAACGGATAAACAAGAGAAAATTTCTTGGTTGCCATGCAAATTATGGGCCAACTAAAGCTAAGTGGGATTCTCAGCAGAAAGGTTTTATACCCTGATAGGGCAAGCTAAAATAATCCAGGTCGAATATACTGTACAAATATAAAATACTTTTTTGCTTCCTTAGGTTCGGCTAGTCCTGAACCTGTGCACCATTTTTTAAAGGGGCTTGTAAAGTTGGTTTACGAAATTTATGATATTTTGTTACACCTGTTGAGTTTGATTCACATGTTGATGGTAAATGGTGAAACTAAGAGATTCTGCTTATCTGGCACACAACTGAAAGTATAATATAAGATAATTAACGATTAAAATGATTTATTTCAAATTCGTGACCAGACACTCTTTACCGTTAGGTATTGATCATACCAAACCCCTGTTCAAAGTTAATCAATGGATAAATCTAAATACCACTAGATTGACAGGCTTGTAACTCCTCTTACGAGCAGTTGTTGTGATAAAGACTTCAGTACAGTATATACATGTAGTATATTCAAGAGAGGCTGGTCCATGAAGGGCTTGGACAAGCTTTGTGAACTACAGGCTCTTAAGCCTCCCCCCCCCCCAAAAAAAAAAAACTTAAATTTTCACATTTCAGTTACTCTAGGCAGTGATGCATGAGCAATGAGATAATCAGAAGCATAGTAATGCAATGATTTCTTTTGAACTCGTCACAAACTAATCATTATCAACTCAATGAGCCCCTTTAAGTTAAGTTAAGCGAGCTTTTACGAGTTTGATTACGGAAATACATAGGCAAGATCTGAATTAGTGTTTTAACTAGTGCTGAAAACATAAAAAAGAAGTTGTACTAATCGTGAACTGTACATCACTAAGGACAGCTTACTTAACGTCTACTCCGATCGACGGTTGAGAGGGTATGCACAGTCTTAAGGCCACTTCCCCTAAAGCGGCGAAAAATTGCAGCAAGATTCATTTTGTTCTCTGCAACATCCCCCTTATTGAGGATATACATTTTAGAAAAGAAAAAAATGTACATCTCCGGAGAAAAAGGGAAGTATGGCAAGAGCGACCTCAAGTTGATGAGCCCTCCTCGTCTGCGAGAATCCCCTCTAGGAAAACTTAACTTATGACTAGTTCACCTGATTTAACAACTACAATGGAAGTGCTACCGCAGAACTACCGACAGAGCCTCTCACTCCGTAGGCCCCTCCCAGTTATATTTTGGCCTTAAACTCTATGGTCAATGTACGGATGCGTGTGGCAGTATGTAGACCAGTGACACTTAGTCGAAACATATTTCCATTGTCCTACTTCCAGCGTTACTAGCTATGTAGTCAATGTACTTCGAACATGATTCCACGCTTCAGTAAACATTTAACAGCACGTTAAGTTCTTTGGATAGTTTGAACGAATTTTCAATTGGTGTTGGAAATTAGTAATATCATAAATTATGTTCATGATATCACTAAATCAAATCGCTTGGGTATAAAACTTTCATTGTTTGATATCTCAAAACTAGAAACTATTTCAATTCAATTCAATTTAACTTTATTTCAACCAGTACAGAATACAAAGAATTTACAGTAATCACAAGACACATAAAAAAGGAACAGTATTATCAGATGGTTGGGGATAGCACCAGAAAGATACTAAATACCTGTGGGATGTGCATCCCCTTTACAAAAAGAAAGAATACAACACCACTTGGAAATAACTTGACGTATTTAACACGAGTGAGAGCAAACACATGAAACAAAAAGGGCGACTAAGACATGGGTAGATAACAATATCAATGCATTTTACATGTAATAAGTTGGCAAGTAGGATTTGAAACTTCTTTTAAAGCTTAATTGGAAGGGAGAATTTCTGATTGAGTCTGGGAGAACATTCCATGTGAACGGCCATAAATATTTTGCGTTACGTTGGCTAATTGCGAGTCTACAAAATGGGATGGTATAATAAGAATGGTCTCTGGTATCATAAAAATGACCACGAAGAGCAAAAAAATCAGAGAGTGAATTTGGAAATAAGTTGTGGTAGGATTGGAACATGAATACAGCTACTTGATGCTTGATTACATCAAAGACGGTTAAAGAGTTGCATTTCCTAAAAATAGGTTTTGAATGGTCCAGATGTGACTTGCCTTTGATTGCACGAAAGATTCGTTTTGAACAAACAGTTTATTTACGTTTGTAGAAGCAGTATTACCCCAAAAAATAGTACACTAGGTAATAAAAGGCAAAACAAGGGAATTGTAAATAATAAAAAGGATCTTCTTCGGAAGAAAATGTTTTAACCTTGAGGTGATACCGGAGCCTTTTGCAAGCTACCTGCAAATAAAATTAATATGAGGTACCCAACTTTAATGACTATCAATTGTGACTCCTAGAAAGGCAGGGGAGTCAGCAAAAGGAATAAAATTGTTTTGGATAGAGATACCAGTACTATAACCAAGACTGAGCCGTTTCTGATAGGGGCGAAAAAGGACAGCTGTAGATTTTTTGGTATTTAAAGGAAAATGTTGCGTTTCTCGGACTTTTTATTTAATCTATCCTGTTTTACAAACCATCAGGTCTCTTTCGATGAAAGAGAGGTAACTGGGAAAAAAATCTAGCCAGTGAGCACGAATTAACAAGTAATTAACCTTGCTGTAACAACTGACAAATTTGTTCACCCAAACAATTATGCATGCAAAACCTCACCTTCGTCACCCCTGATTTGAAATCCACCAATCAAATCAATTTACCACGTTACGTCAGACAATAACAAACGCCTTCTACAGCATGTGCAAAATGTTCGTAAAATACGGACAAACTCCTGGAGAATCGTTACAACACTGTATTGAACTAACTACAGTGGGTATACTAAGAGGGTCTTGTAAATACCTGTGATGCTACTCTTTAACAAATTATGTACAAGTACTCTTTAAAGTACCACAAAATTATGTACAAATATTCCTCAAAGTGTACCACGTTCGTTACCGTTCTGTAACGATAATGCAAACAGAGTAGTGAGCAACATGGTAAATAGGGAGATGACGCTGAATCTCCCTTCCCTGGGTGTCCTGTAATATCCCACAGTACAGCACAGACGGTCCGGAAACTGTTGTGGTAGCTTTTTGTGAGCATGAAGGACAGGCAGACAGGGTGTTGGGAAGTGCTTTGGGTAAGCGAGGTCACTACGCATTGCGTAATGAGTGTAAATATACGTTACGCTCTTCCTAACTGAATATGCAGCGGTACGAACGTTGCATGCGGGGCGAGGCTTATCGTTCGATAATGAGCCAGTTCAATGAGGAAATTGTTGCGTCTTTTTGTCCATACTTCGTGAGATTTGGGTTAATCTGCTGCAAGTTATTTGTGATTCATGTTTGGAAAGGGAAACAGACCACAATGGAATTACACTGGTGTCACTTTATGATATCTTTTCAAACGCAATATTTCCCTTTAAATGTAATTTGTTAGCAGAAAACCAAGTGGTAACATTCCTGAAGACAACTATTAATCCGATGAATGAGAGAATTAATATCGGAGCCCTTGTAAAGAATGTTGGTTTCTTCAGCGCACAAGGTGAACATAGGACTGGGACATGCTAAGGGTAGATCGCTACTATAAATCAGAAACAGTAAAGGTCCAAGAACAGACCCTTGAGGAACACCAGTGTTGATAGTACGGAGATGAGATTTAAAATTGGAAATACGGACACGCTGCGTGCAGTTAGAAAGAAATGTTAGGAAGAAAATGTTTTAACCTTGAGGTGATACCGGAGCCTTTTGCAAGCTACCTGCAAATAAAATTTATATGAGGTACCCAACTTTAATGGCTATCAATAGTGACTCCTAGAGATGCAGGGGAGTCAGCAAAAGGAATAAAATTGTTTTGGATAGAGATACCAGTACTATAACCAAGACTGAGCCGTTTCTGATAGGGGCGAAAAAGGACAGCTGTAGATTTTTTGGTATTTAAATGTAATTTGTTAGCAGAAAACCAAGTGGTAACATTCCTGAAGACCACTATTAATGTGATGAATGAGAGAATTAATATCGGAGCCCTCGTAAAGAATGTTGGTTTTTTCAGCCTACAAGGTGAACATAGGACTGGGACTTGTTAAGGGTAGATCGTTACTATAAATCAGAAACAGTAAAGGTCCAAGGACAGACCCTTGAGGAACACCAGTGTTGATAGTACGGAGATGAGATTTAACATTGGAAATACGGACTCGCTGCATTCTGTTAGAAAGATAGTCTTTAAACCAGCTTAAGGCTGTTCCTCTTATACCGTAATGAAACAGCTTATCGTATATAAAATAACGTCGTGATCTAGCGTGTCAAAAGCCTTCGAAAGGTCAACAAATATGCCACATGAGAACTTACTACTTTCAAAAGCACTAATAATATTGTCACTGATCAAAGCATGAGTCGTGGATTTCCCTGGAGAGAAACCTACTGATTTTTATAAATAATTTTACAAGTTGTCAGAAAACTAAATAAACGATTGTATACAATTCTTTCAAAGATTTCTGAAAAGCTGGCAGGACAGAAATTGGTCTATAGTTATTCTTCTGTGTTGTTTCATTGTTCTTATAGGCTGGGACGACTCTAGCTTGTTTCATATCGCTTGGTATGAGACTTTTTTTAATGATAGATTAATATTATGACATAAAGGCTTAGAGATAAAATGAGCCTCTACTTTAACAACTTTGCAGCCAATTTCATCATTTCCTTGGCTTATATTTCAGATATCACTGAAATTATTAATGATAACCAAACTTAATTTTCAAAAACCAGTTTACTGTAAACATATATCATTCTAAATGAGGTAAGTCTGACAAATTACAACATATATCGCAATATCATTTATTCAATTGGACGATATTTACATATCACTGTTCGAATTCTTGGAATCGTGAAATATTATAATGACATCAATTTTAATTAGACTCATTTATTAATTTCTCATGAGTTATGGATATGTTTAAATAATATAAATGAAATCATCGAATGAATGAATTTTTATCTGAAAAGCATTGCTCAGGGCCGGATTTACGAACGTGGGGACGCCGGGCACGAATCTATGTGGGGGCTTCTCGGACAGTCATTTGGCTTTTTGAAAAAAAAAAAATACTGATGTGATAGATTGGGCTTTACGCGTGATCCTGCCACTTCAAGGGCTTGGCGTTTGTATACAGACCATAAATGGTGAACAATTTTAGGCTAAAGACCAGATTTATCACCTCAGTGGCGAATCCAGGATTTGCCTGAGAAAAGAGAAAGGGGAAGATTTTAGATTGTCAAGAGCAACTTATGCAGTTAGTTAGATGAGATTTAACGACACACCAACACGAATGTGTTATAAAGTGTCAACTAGATAAAAAAGGGAAATTTCAAATACGGTTCAAGTTCAAGTTTGGTTTCAAATACAATTCAAATACGGTGAAAGTCCACCCCTCTAGTCGTCTCGGTAAACAATTGAGAACAATACGTAAGCGGAGCGCCTGCAGCGATGGTGAGCGCAAAAGATCACCGTGCAGAATTGGCACTTCCCACGGCACTGTTTGCCTGAGTATGGAACGGCATCACAGGCGTGTATATCAAAGATGTTTTTTATTCAGTTTTTATCTCGGAAGGCCAATAAGGGGTTTATGTGTCCCCAAGGTCGGGCGCCTAGCACTATTTACCCGTGCAGCTAACTGAGCAAGAAGCTTACGAAAATTTTCTGTCTCATTGTTTGTTTATAAAAGACATTTGAGCTTTTTTGGGGAAGTTTATACCAATTAGGACTACAATTTTACGATCAGGATAATTCACAAAGAATAAAAGTACTGAATTTTGTGTTCATTATACAAGCAACGCGTCCGAAAACTGTGACCACTCCATTTTGAATATAGCCAAGGTTTTCGCCATTTCCAACGATGTCCAGTAGGAACAATTGTTCGCGACCATTTGAGCTTTATGGTTGGAATTGCATGTGTTTTGTGAGCACAATATTCTTGACTCTCAGGCAAACAAGGTTCATTCTTTTTCCCGAAGGAGGTTGGGACGACTTAACTGTGTCTTACCCGGGTAGGGTCCGTGAAATTCCAACTACCAAATTAGTGACACCTGTCTGGAGTGAAAACGGGAATTCATCCGTGTGAAAATATCGATATTTCGAGCTCTAAAATAATGTTCGTCTGTTTTTCTTTCGGTTACATTCGGTCAGTTTTCTGCCAGTATATTTAGTGCTCAAAATTTTAGCGATGTAGTTTCCCCCCTTTTTCCTCTATAAAACTAAAAGTTAACTAATTTATGAGCAATCTGAGAACAATTTCCACACCCTCCCAACAATACACAACATTCGGGGGTCTTGTGTGGGTATATTTATATTTCAGCCGGACGACGTCTCCCGATAACCTTAAAAAATGCGATAACCTAGTTTTTGGGGGCCACTATGTGTGGGACCCCCTTGCCACGTGCCCCGCTTGCCCATGGTTATTAAATCCGGGTCTGACATTGCTAATATTGTAAACAAAGAATAGTACGTATTGCACGATTTTCACGTCATCTTGTCTCTTCTTTGTCGGAGAAGCATGTCATACATTTTTATAAAACGACTTTACTCAGAAGTACTGTTTTTCATGTAAGCGATGTATTCTATTGCATCCTTTGTAAACCTAGAACTGAAACGTTATTTCATCATTCTTTCAAGGGCTACATTTCGGCACCAGAGAATGTTCCAGGTTACTATCGTATCCATCCGAAAAACTGCAAGGCGTGTCTAGCTATGAAGTTAAGGAGAAGGAAAAGAAAAACATTTCGAAGTATAGCGGGAAAGGAATTTACCATTAGAAAAAGGCTATCTTGCATTTCTACAAACATTATTTATTTAATTACCTGTGTTACATGTTATAGACAGTACGAGCAGAGCACAAAAATGATCTTCGTGCGAGAATGAGAAACCACAGATCAAGTTTGAAAAAAAAAAAACAAAGAACGAAAAGAAGATGAAAATTCTGGATCAGTGAAGTTAATTAAACACTTCAATGGACAATCACCACCGTGTAAAGCATATGACGTCATAGTAATTGATTGGTTTAAATCTGTGCCTGAAAATGAAAATGACTAAAGATTGCTAATCTTAGAACAATACTGGATAGACCAGCTGGATACAATAGAAAAAGGCTTAAACACAAGGAGAGCGATACGACACAGGCTGAAGAACAATCACCGAGGCCGTGATTCATTTGAGGAACGATTGTAAGATGTGGCGAGGCTTAGCATACGGGTAGTAAATATTCTTTCAAATTTTGCTTTCAGAACTTATCAGTTTTTAAGATAATTTGTGCAACTAATTATCGTTGTATCTAATTACAGCTGCATTCAACTATATGACAAGAGCCTCATGATGATGTACATTGCTTTAAATGTATATTTTAGCAACTGTATTGTTCAATGTTATTGTAATATAAGTGCATTGGAGCGCCTACTTTGATTGCGGTAACTATTATACAAATGCAATGACAGTAATTTGTAGTATGAACTGCTCATATTCAGCGTTTTAGTGTAGTTTATGAATGTATATGGTCCAAATGACACACAAAAATCAATAATACCAGAACATTTAAGTCTGACGTGGCTCATAACAAACACACAGTAGGTTCAAAAAGTAGATCTGGTGTAGAATTTGGACAGACTTAGATTAGGAAATGCAGGTTCAAAGTTGCAATGCGTCATTAACAAGTACGGAATTACAGAATAACAAGGGACAAAAATACTGGAAATACTGGTTGAAATGTCAAGACTGGTGTAGCAGGCAGATCGTATTCCATGCCAAAGAAGCTTTTAGCAAAACGTTGTAGGATATTTGATAGTTGAATTCACTGACGTCATCAAATAAGCTGAACACTGTCATGGATTTCTACAAAGGAATAGTAGAGCATCCACAGGACTTCAAATTAAATCGAATGGAGAAGAAGGATTGCCTAAAGGGGATGTTATCAGGTAGGTTGGGAGGAAGGGTTTGTATCCCGCCGGGGAAAGCTGTTCCCAGGTCAGTGGGGGGGGGGGATCTTGCATTATTGGCAAGCCGTAGTGGGTACTATAAAGTTTGGAGCCCCGATGACCATCAGCCGCCCTATATTTTAGTTGACTTTATTCTCAAGGAAGAAACATTCTTCAATTAAAACATAAATTTTCCAAAATTTCATCAAAACTTCTCTAGTTTTTAGGTTTTCTTCCATTAGAAACGAAACATATTTGCAAGTAATTTGGGCTCCATCGTTCTTTTGGCAACTCGTGGTCGTCTTTTGGGCTTCAGGCTGCTGCCCCGCCCCATCCGAAGGCTTGCTCCCTGTTGTGAAAATATTGGAGCCATCGATTTAAGTTCCCCAGTTCATTGCTCACCTACAGACCTCGGGCGTTTTTAAGATGGCCCTGAGTAAACAAGTAACATCGGAGTAAGACGTTAAGTAAACGCAATATTTAATCGACACTTATAAATAGTGCATTGTTTCTGAAAGTCTTTCAAGAATTGTCGGATAGTACGTATTACATACTATCTGTTTCCAAAAGAGATCACCGATTCCTGGAGTAATTCATTCAACTACAAGTACGCCACGCAGTCTTGTTTTGTCACAAATTAATTCATAAGTCACGTCACGTCACGTGTTTGGCGTATATACAAGCTCCCATGTCTCAAACCACTCTTGACTACCCAGCTCAACTTTGGCGGCGCAGTCAATTTCACCTTCTGGACGAATCATGGTTGGTCGAATACTATCATCTTACCAATTTATATTGATATCCCTTAGTGCGTCTCAACTATTGGCCAATTAGGGGTCTGCATTAACTTCGGCAGAACTGCTGTATGGCCATGAGGAACACGAATCTTGAAAGGCCCAAGCTGCAAGTCTCGTCACTTACCATTGCAGACCTCTTAGAAGAAAAATGAAATCACTTTTACATAATTTGAATCATTTTTGGGTCATTAACGATAAATTCGTCTTTTGGAATGGAGATCAATTAATTATAATCAACTCAGATCAACTTGAACTGTCTCCATCTTTTCTGTGTCCTTTTGGAGCTACATCCTATGATCGCCAAGCCTCCGCTGGAGCGATTGACCCTTACACAACAGTGTGTTATTTATTGGAGCAGAAACCTTTGCATGAAGAGAAGAATCTGGTTTTATTATAGGCATTGTCTGGTGACATTGTGTGGGTCTTTTATAATAGATAAAAAAATTCCATTCTATGTCATCCAAAGCCCACACCAAAACTCCATTCCAAAATTTAAAGATTGGATACCTCATTTAAGAAGGGGTATCTTGAGTTAGGAAGAAAAAGGATGAAGATTGGATTCTTAAAAAAAAAAAAGATTCGATACTTTCAATGAGAAATACCGACAGGTTTTCCCAAGGTCACAGAATGCGATGCCAAGTGGCCAAATTGCCTCAGATTCCTTTGGTTATTCTTAATATTTGGGTACCTTGTTTGTCCTTGAAATTTTATACCGTTGGAATGTTTAGATATTTTCCGTGTAGATATAATGTAAAACTGTTCCATACTTAGGGAACAGTAAATAAAGTTATGAAATGTTCAATAAAACATTACAAAGAGATACAAAAACTGCATCTAATCAAATTGCCCAGATGACACCACAGATTTTCCATCATGCACTGCGGAAGCTGAAAATGAAGCATTTCTTCAAAAAACCGTATCTTCCAAATGCAAGGTGCTATTGAAATGGGGTTCTCTTTGCGTAACATAGAAAATATTCCTGCTTTTTTGAAAGCATCAAATCTGGTCACCAGAATATCAGTGGCGCAGCTAGAAATTCATAACTGGGGGGCAGAGCACATTTAAGGGGAAGGGCAAACCAAGGTGCAACTGGCACGTGCCTTTGGTACATAAAATGAACGAGCGACTATTTGAACATTCCGTGTGATTTTCCCGGGGTGGTTAAGGGCAGGGGCCAAAAGCAAACTCATTTCATTTGAGTTATGTAATATTTTTGATAAACCATGTTCTGGACCTTTTCCTTGTTTTTGGTACCGGAATATAAAAGGCCACACCTGAGGTGCCCTCTAACCCTAACCTTGATTTTGGAGTGCATACTATTTCCTAAAAACACAAGCACCCGAAATCATCCTGGTAATAAAAAATAGGTGAACAATCCATGACATTTCCAGAAATTTTTTTAACCCTAGACATCTAACAGGATTGTTGGAAGAACGGATTTACTGCATGTTCACGGAACAAGCAGTGGCGTACCCAGGATTTCTCTCAAGGGGTGGGCATGCAGCATGTTGTGTGATCGCCGGTCTGGGGAGGGTTTGAAGGGGAGGGGTGTCCCCTTTGAAAATTTTTGAAAAAATAGGTGTTCTTACATGCAATCTGGTGCCACATATGCTACATTTTGAGGTAAAATTTGTGTCAAAAATAACGTATTTTAGGAACTAAAAATGGAATCAGTGAAGGGGGCATGGCCCAATGTCCCCCCCCCCCTTGCGTACGCAACTGGATGCATGAATCAATGCCATTTAATGTCGTTTTTAAAAGCTTACAAAACCGAATGAATACACTCCGTTGTTACATTTTATCAGTCTGTTTATTTTGCTACATCATAAATAGGTGGGGAGCCCTTTGAACGATCTACGTTCGTGCCCTTTCGTTGCAAATGCCCTTTTGATATCACTCTTTACCTGTTGCCTCCCCCACATGCCTACCCCCCCCCCACACACAGATTCTGGGATCCCTGACTATGAGTAGCGTGATTAATAGCTGTTATCGGACATGACTACTACTAAATGCATAATAATTTTAAATAATGTGTAGGATACATTGAAATATCAGTAGATGACCCGTCGATGACTGAAATATTACAGTCACGAATACTGGCCTTTTTATAACACAGCTGTGTTTAAAGCTTTGTATTGAGAGATCACCTGAACATCAAAACAAACGTCGCCCTGTCGAAAATGAACTACAAAACCTATTATAGCCTAAGAGTTTTACTTAACCTGTTTAGATCGGGAAGTTTGACAATTTGGAATGCGTGAGAATTTAGAATGATAGAAATTTAAGTGATAGGCCTAATCCGTCAGTGATATTTAGATATTTAACACGTAACCTTGAATTTTGGGGGGGGGGGGCTGACGGAAGTTTGGGGCCTAGGCCCCCGCCCCCGTGGCTACGCCACGGCAGAACATGCTTTCAACTGTGAATGGGTTCTACCATTTATTGTTTTATCGTTGAAGCAACAACGATTTCTGGCAATTATTGCTGAGAAGTGATCGTTTTTTTTCCTCATTATAATTTCAGGCTATATCGCTTCTTTTATCATCCTTTACTTTCTGAGTATAGTTGTAAGCGTTGATCCTATTACAATATCTTCCTGCAGTCTTTCCAAGTTTGTATGCAACCAAAACACAAACTGTGTACATGGTTCCTTTCAGGTGTGGTTCCCCATAAATTATCCGACAAGGTGGTCAAGTCTTACACGGGAGGGATAGAACATCCCAAAGCTCCGACAATAGCGATTCGCTGCCGAAAGGACATTAAGAGTACATTTTATGATTACTTAGGGTTTGTACAAAACAAGGTTCGACTTTTGTTGAAGAAAATTTGTACATTGCTGTTTTAGTCAGGAAAATTGGTAAATGCATCCTTGTCAACTCGTACAGGTGCTGTCCAAGGAAAGGGTCCAAGGAAACTTTTTGTCTTAGTTTTAAGGTGGCGAGAATGCAAATTGCAGCTATCTTGGAGAATTTTCGAACAGAGCATCATTTTAAAAATTCTCACAAATCTGTGAGTTCTTCTTATTTTTGGTCGGGAACAAGCCTGGAAAAGGGTGTGTGGCGAGTTGACAACTCTTCCCGTTGGCAGGTTAAGAACTGTTTTTTCATGTTGGTTGGCTAAGATGCAAAATAATGCTATCATAGGCAAATTTTTAAACTAATTAACATATTTAGAAATTCTTATTATTTAGTGATATTTTGGCTGTCGCACTGTAACCTCGAATAGAACAGACCCACAAAGGGTTTCCTTGAAGTTGTGTGTTAATTACAAAATGGTAATGCTAACATGAGTAATGATAATTCAGATGATTCGGGTGCAAAGATTCGGAACGGTGCAAAGAGAGATGAGCGAGGATGGGTAATATCAAAAACCAAATTAAGGGTAGTGGACTAACAAGTATGTTTAAAAATCCTTTTCGTTGGTAGGTGTATTAACATTCACAATATATCGCTAATCGGTGTGCGCGAAACGCGCCGTGAAATGTTCAAAAGTGTTTAAAAATAAAACACCCTTGCAATTGTTCCTATCATGCTATAAATGATATTGTATTGGCTACTCGTGATATTAGGTTGCTCTATGATTCCCTTTATATGCGGGATCCCTACAGAAGTTGGAGATGTAGGTTACTTTTATTTTCGAACAAGTGTGTCAGAAAAATTCCTTGCATTATTTCCCTAATATGGTCATGAAATATGAAGTGGGAGGTGAGAAACCGTGAAAAATGCATGCCAAGCTTGAGACGATATTATATTATTATAATTTGCACAACAACCAAGTGAGGCTGTGAGCGGGCGGAGAGCTAGGATGTTTTGATAGTTTGAAAAAGATTTGAGAAAGTTTCGAGATTTTTTCATGCCCCGTTCCCGTAAGCCGCTGGACATTGAGTACGTTCTGCTTGCTACATCAGTCTTGAAAATTCAGCCAGTTTTTCTCGTAAAATACCAGTGACGGAGCAAGGGAATTTGGTCAGAGGGAGCGAGAATGGCCTGTAGGGGTGCTTTTAAGTAGGTAGGTACCCTATACCTCAATAAAGGAAAAACGTAGAAAGGGTGCCCACAGGCGATTTGAGCCCGTCAGGGGGGACGTTGGCCCCCTGACCATATGGACGCTCTGTCACTGGTATTAGTGACACAATCCATCACCACACCTAGTTTAACTACATTACCATGAGTATTGTAAGGTATAGTACTTGTTGGTGATATTGATAGACTACTTGTAGTGCGTCCGTTTTAAAAGTTACTGGGCATGTCAGGAACGCATAGTATCGGCAAGATGGACAAAGTCCAAGTGATGAATCTTTGCGAAAACCGATGAACATATTTTAACTGTTTTACATCTCCCAAACCATTCGTTAAACACCAAATTCCTTGAAAAATGACACACTGTAAATGTATTTGCCTTATCCAACGGCAGGGTATTTTCAGTAACTGATTAAATAAACAGGGGATCACGACTGATCTTACCTTGATGAGTATACCAGAAAAAGGGAAGAGAGATTTCCTCTCTCAGCTTTGTGGAAAACATACGGTCAAGAAACCATTTTTGGCAGACAAACGTTGTGAGAAGAAAGGAATGGTTTTCTAAGAAAATTGTTTCTATGTTATGGCATAGAAAATAATTTTGAATGCACAGCAGCTTTAAGCGTTCCTCTCGCTCGATTCCGCTCCCTCGAACTTCGGGACGATTTTACTACCCAGAATTACCAGTTTTGCGAACACTAGCTTCCGAAAAGTAGATCCGTCATACACTTAAACCTGCCATAAAAGCATTTTTCAGTCCTTTTCCTTCCAACATCAACAAAATTGTTCATCAAAAATTAGGGAAATGCATCTCTACCAAAGTAACACATGCGGTGCCGTATTAGGATATACATTAATTTCAACTGCATCTAAGACATCAATCAATTTTATCTTAATGTCCACAATTTTGCTAGCACTAAGACATGCCACTTTTCTTCAGGAGCTGAACCTGACGTTCAGAATTTGAACACTATGCGTTCAGTAGTTAAACACTAGACGCATCAGGCGTTCAAATACGGTAAGTGTTTAAATAGTCGTCCAGCTTTCGAAAATGGAGAAAAGGTGTTTAGAATCTTAACACGCGTTCAAAATATGTTTCGAACGCCAGAATGTGTTCTGTATCGTATACATTTTGTGTTCTGTATTCTGCTGGCTAAAGAGTGACCGGTCATACGCAATTAACGGTCAGTAATTTTCGCCAACATTTAGCGCACGAACGAAAACACAATGAGAGTTAAAATACGCTAAAGTCGACTTTTATTTCTTCGGATCTCCCATTTAAATACCAGTATAGCTGCATTTTCGTCATAAAACTAGCTGTTAGGCTTCAAATAAAAAAGAAAAATTAATCAAAATCCCATAGTTGCTACATAAATAAACTTTCCCACGAAAAGCTAATTTTAACTCATCCATACTTCCAGATTTACTAGTGAGGTAAGAAATATCCTTATCTTTAGTCTGTGGTTATTCCACATAAATCACTGTAAATTTGAACAACACAAGGATACGGAGTTTTTCCGTTTTTATCTTGTTTTTTCCCTATCTGTGTTAAAACAAGTTTCTCGAAAGCTGTTTACTTTTACTTGTCACTGAAGGATTTTTTTTGTTATTATGAAAACCAGAACTCAAACATTATCAATGACAACAACTGCTCTTGCAGTAAATACTATAGTATCGTATTGACCCGAAAGAAACAAGTATCTTTGGTCTAAAAAACCTACATATTCTTAAATTATTTATTTATAGGCCAGTCGTTATCCCTTAATATATTTTTTTCGTGATTGAACCTGCAGCAAGAGAAAGTTAAAACCGATCAAAAGGATGAATTTCTCATTTTTAAAAGGGTTACGCCCTTTATCTGTTAAGTGCAACTTTCGTCTAATTAAAACAAACTATTTAAGTACTGGTTTTATACAGGAATACCAATAACATGATAGGAAACTTACTCGCGGAGAACAAAAGACACGGCATTAAATGAGTGTGACATAAGAGAATAGAAATACATGGCGGGACGGTTTGATCTTTCGCGTTGTCAACTACAGAGATCTGTATTATTTTGAATTATCACACTCAACTTTTGCATTTTAAAATGTAGATTTCTCCATTAATCGCTGGGTAAAGGTGCTGTTTCGGCAGAAATTTGTTTGTAAGTAATCTTTTAAATTTGAACTGAAAAGTTAACATATTATACAATGTTTTGCTGTAAAAAGAAATAAAAAAAAAAAAACAAAGCAGTCACTCGAAGCGTGTGAATCTGTTCCAAAAAAAAAAATTAAAAAAACAAACAAACAAACAAACAAATTTACGAACGAACGAACGAACGAACCAATCAATCAATCAATCAATCAATCACCCTCTCCCCACACGGTCTTAACGTTAGAATAGACCTTTTTTAACTTGCCCCTTTTGAACTTATTTTTACCAGTTTCACTCAGCCCTCATGTCGCTGTTTTTCCACTGTGTCATTTTTTCAACCGATCTATTCAGGTCATTTTCAATTTTTACAACCGTCATTTTCGTGCCGTTTTTCAATGTGTGCTTTCTCTACTTTTATTTGATTGTTGTTCAGTTGCATCTTTGCCACCTGATGAAGAGTTTATACTCGAAATGTCGTGAAATTTTCCTCAAAACTTTAGCACTTATTACTACCTTTATCGACCTATATATATATATATGTATATATATATATATGTATATATATATGTATATATATATATATATATATAACGCTTAACCAACCATACGGGGAATTTTCGTTAAGGCGAAAAAAGCAATGAAATACATCAGCAAATATTTCCACTTTTGGAAACCAGATATACATCAACGATTTTTCAATGGCCCATCCGTACGTGTTAACAGAAACGTGTGCGTTATTTGGTCAACGTTGAAGTAATTGCATATTTATCGTTATATCGTGTAGTGAAACGGACGTTACCATGCGTTTACGTATTCCTATATAAAAAGCGCATAGCTTCGCAAATCGGAACCTGATTTTTCCCCTTTTAGACGATTTATCTTTAAGGCAGGTTCTTTCATACAATATTTCCCCTTAATCCCAAATTAGCATATATATATATATATTTGAATTGGGATTTTAAGGCGACATATGGTATGAAAAACGCGACTGTTGGGAGAACTCGACCCTAAGGCGAAGACAAACCCGTTTCACCTTAACGTTTTACACACTGTTTTATATGGGAATGCGTTACTCTATACACACATGTTTATGCAATTACTTCACTGTACACCAGCTTTTGTACATGTATTCCTTGACACTAAGAATCTAGGGGAATTGAAATAACGTGCATGTATATCTCAGAACCAAAAGGGGAAATATAATCTAATGTATTTTATTGTTTTTTTTTTTCGCCAGTTGCATTGGCGGTATACCGATCTCGCCTAACGGGTCGATCCAGCGTTATATATA